>OX421452.1:4475453-4477953 GCA_949126865.1 Montipora capitata | reverse complement strand
GACTGGTTATAGCCAACTCGGAGCTACGCCCCTCGTTGGCTATTACCATCTCATATCCAACGCGCGCTCATGGAATAATAATATTGTTAATTATTTTTTTGTCTTTGTGCTAATGATCGTCACTAGCCTCATTAGCATGAACAAAACTCAAAAGAATTTTTGCTTCAAAGTGAGGCTAGTGAGGATGATTAGCACAAAGACAAAAGAATAATTTCTTGGCCGCCATTTATGAATACGGTCTATATCAGCGTAGTCCATCAGAAAAGAAAAAAATTCCTGTTCTGCAGGAAGCATAACCTTCAGGATCAAACACAAGATTTCTGATTCAGAGCAATCAGTATTTAAACAGAGATATTTTCAATGCTATTATGTCTTCATCTGTATGAAATCAACCACTTGACTCTTACAGATACTTGCTTTTTTACAGTTTATTTTGTAGCTACAAGATCAGGGACACTCACCCTTTTAACTAAGTTGTTTTTTTTAGTTACATACTGTAGTTTGAATAATTGCCCCTCCCCCAGTCTGAGCAATATTGTTGCCAATTTAGTGAACAGACATTATTTTCCTAGTCTATTTCAGACATTATTTTCCTAGTCTATTTCAATTATGGTCTATTTTCCTAGTGTATTTCAATTATTATTTCAATCTCAATTTCAACATTGATTGGGGTAAGGGGGCCTTCTATATATCTTGAAGCTTTTAGTGGGATTTTGACAGTTATGCTTAGTCTGAGACTGGTTTTCCAGGCCCATCCTGGTGTAAGCATCCCAAATACTTTTTCCCACTGATTGTAGCTCAAGCTTTAATTTGCACTGGGGCCATTTCCAGGAAGAAATCAGGCAGTTAAACTTAACACTAAATTTCTCACACTGAATGAGGTATGGCTAAGCGCTAGCAACAAGATTTTAAATCTACCAGCTGCACAGCAATAATATTTGTGATCTTTCTTGTGGATTTGAGCTGTAAAAGTTACACTGACTATGTTACATGTAATGCAGTTTACAATCTTTCTCTACTGTTTTCTTGTTTTTATTGCTGTATTTTGTTTTGTCTTGGTAGATCAGTTAGTTGAAGTTGCAGACTTCCAGATACTTCATGACAGTGGATCTAACAGTACCTCTGATTCAGGCAAGGGATTACCACGTCTTGTGTTCCGTAAAAATCTCACCAAGATTTGGGTTGGGGGAAGACTTACACCTCCTAAAGACCGTCCAAAGTGTGGCTTTCAGAATGAACTCTGTCCACGACCTATAGACGATCCGGAAGGTTAGTGGTTATTAATACGTAAGATTTTCATTGAGTTACCCTAGGTTTTAAGGTATTCTACATTGTAAAGTATCATCATTGTCATTATAACTGTTTTGTTTTAAGTGGTCTACATTTAGAGAGGCACATTTAGGTTAATATGCAGGCGATCAAAGGGGCTCTTCACATGATCCCGGTTTATCCGTTTACTGGTTAACCAGGCTGGCTCGGTTACTGAAAATATGAAATTGGTTTCTGTTTGTATGGCGACTTTCAGCCCGCTTTCTGAGATGAAAACTTTGAAAAATTGGTGACACGACCATTCAGGCGTGAAATCCAATGAACAAGCCTGGTGAGAATTTCTCATTTTCTTTGTTTAAGCAACCTCAAATTTCCTGTGACTTTACATTAACTGTCAAATGAAACTATCACAAGCTTCATAATTTTTCAAAGAAAAGAGAAGTTACTTATCTTGGTTATGTCCGTTCTATTACAAAAATACATTGTATTATTTTCCTCCCGGTAACCGGACTAAAGTGTTCATATGGTAAAATTTTCAGCCTTCGTACTGAGATCCCCATTGGATAAACTGAGATCTTGGCAACCAAGCTAGCTCACTCTCTCATATGAACACATCCAACTTTTTACAAAGGATTTAGGGGTGAGGCAAGATCTCGTAAGCTGGGCCAGCCTGCAGCTGGTCAACTGGGCTCATATTATTAAGAGGCCCCTAAAAGCATCTGCTACTCCAACCAGAGAAATCGGCTACTTCTTTCTGTATTTAAAACGAAAACTTTAGATTGAAACTCATCTTTACAATATGACTACATGTACATGCCTATGAAGCTGTTTAGACTTAATCATCAATTAATTTTGCTTTTGAAATGTAGCAGTTAGGAGGGTTCTTTTAGGAATGGCTTGCCCCTAGACACCCCAGGCTAGAGAAATTAAAGGGGCTGTTAGGCACCTTGTTGATGCATTTGGTTACTCTGCACAAACCATCCGCCAACTTGAAATTTTATTGAAACCCCTCCTGTGGGGAAATTTTACATTCATGTTTGATTTTTCCAGACAACAAAATGGAATTAATTGTTGGAGTTACTTGTGGCCTTGGTTTTCTTATCATTCTCCTGGTAATCAACCTCATCAGGTAGGAACATGCAGTTATTATTACTTTCATGCATGTGAAAGGATGTGGTTCAATCTAGTCACTGCAGAATGGTTCATAACTAAAATGATGGATGGTGATGAT
>OX421452.1:4452953-4470453 GCA_949126865.1 Montipora capitata | reverse complement strand
CAAAAACGTGATTAGGATATGTTATGGAAAATAACTAACAAAATGTGTAGCGTCACATACATTTGTACTATTCGATAAGGGCACGGAGAATTATCCAGCAAAATGTTGCCCGGCTTGCCAGTGATGTCTCAAAAAGGCTTATGGCGTATGAGCCCACGCAAGCCAAAACAAAAAACAAAAAAAGTCGAATGGACTTTGCCGAGTGCTGGAACATATAGATGTAGATGTAGATGGCTGTTTTATTAAATTTTAACAAATTCCGTGCGTTAGGATACAAGGAAATGTTGCTTCCTGTCCAAAGGTTTCAGCTTTGTGACATATGGTATATGAACTGATATACGAGATTTAGTGAGCCAATCGTATCGCTAGAAACGCAGTATCCGTGGTGGAAAATTTATTGATTTATTGTTTTCTCTTTTTTTCTTTGTTTAGATGCGTGATATTCGACATGACAATTTGAACCAATTCATCGGTGCCTGCGTGGAGCCAGAAGTTTGTATTGTTATGCAGTATTGTTCCAGAGGAAGCCTACAGGTGTGTTGAAAGTAAATTTCTGATGGGGCCATATCTTTAGCAATTAGAGGTAAAAATAAGATAAAGTCTGGTTTGCTCGTTCGCGCCAGTAGCCGTCTGCGGGCTGCATTTTTTGCACTCGCATTGTGATTGGCTTATTTGATTATTTGATTATGAGATCATTGGCCAAAGTTTTACATCTGAAGCGTTCGTCACTGCAATTAATGTAAAATGTAATTTTACCTAAAAAATGCAAATCAGGGGAAAATGCTAAATATAGTGACCGAGCTTCCGGAGGGAGGGCTGGAAACTAGACATTTCTGAAAACCAAGCCGTACGACCTGGGTCAAAAGTTTGGGAATTAATAAACATTGCGAAGCTGAAACCGTCAACACTTAAAAAAGAAAAATCTATCAGACAGTTTTTCAGTTATTATCAAAATCGACGTTTTTTGCCATTTGCGAAAAACCTTTCCGACAGATTTAACTATTTATTTCTACACGTGATTATTTTTCTCGTCAAGGAAATACTGGGGTCTGAGAAAAATAGGTACGCAATGCGTACCTGTGTGGGCTTTGCTGCTTTTTCCGAACGGTCAACCACACTTGCATCTCATCCCCTCAGCTTTTCCCGATACTCCTCCCCCACTTTGTGCATTGTACTCTTCACCCCTATCAATCCAAGTGTTTTCATTTGGACTTTGAACCCCTCCATTATTGGTTTGTTTCCAGTCCCCCTCCACGAGCTAGGTCATTATATTTAGCACTTTCCCCTGATTTGCATTTATTTTTTTTAGGTAAATTACATTTTACATCAATTTGCAGTAACTTACACTTCGGAAGAGACATCCTGTTGCTTTAATTTCACAGATTTCAAAATCTTGATCTTTTTCTTCCGAAAACTGTAGTAAGCCACCTTGATGGGTTTCCACACAACTGGTTTAGAATAAGGCCATGACGCAACTTTGTTACTAAAAAGCGCTAATTGTGTCTGTCAGGATATTTTAGAAAATGAAGACGTCAAGCTGGATCACATGTTTATGGCCTCACTTATAGCCGACATTGTGAAGGTATGGTTGTTATTGTTTAGCGCGGGCATTAGAATATTTGGACTGGTTTCTAAAACAGGAATTTCAATGCAACTTAGTGCACTTCCACTATAAATAAAGCATTTACAGTTTTTTTTCTCGCTTCGTCTGGTAGTTACAAGGACAGCGTTACCGTGAAATTATTCCTCGAGATGGTTTTTTCCCCCGTGGGTACTACTACAACGATTTAATACACTTAAATTTAAAGGATCTTTAATTTTAGATATGTTGTTGAAATTGCAGCCATTGAAAAACTCGGGGAAAAAACCCGAGCTCCAAATGGGACGTGAACCCACGACCCATCGTGATCTAGTCGCATGCTCTAACCACTGATCTACTGGAGACTATGGTTAGCAAGGGTGAAATTTGGGTTTTTGACTCGAACTGTATCAGGCAATTACAAAGTCAAATAACGACTGACAGCATATCCCATCGCGCAGCATATCTGAGATACACCAACCAACCACCCAAGTGAGCAAATATGAGAATGCCGATATATGTTATGGAAATTGTATCCATTGGAAACTCGGAAAAAATCCCAGTTCCAGAAGGGATTTGAACCCACGACCCTCCGTGATCACGGGGTCTTCAGTCGCGCAGTGGTTAGATCATCCAACTAGATTACCACCTGGGGCTCGGATTTTTTCCGAGTTACCAATGGATGCAATTTCAGCAACATGTATATAAATTCTCGCATTCACTCACTTGGATCTTGAATTTCCCTCAGTAATCAGCGAATGCTACTTCAAAAGACTTTAAAAAGTATTACTTTAAAAGTGTTTTCCGTTTGAATGTCCCTAATATTTTCAAGGACAGCCAAGTCTTTTTGTTTTAATGTTACTGACTGATGTCAAACCGAATAATAAGTCCGTGAGAAAATAAAACGCTTCCCTCAGTTGATGAGTCTTCGAAACTCCTTAATTGTTCTCTCCAAAACTTCCGAATGAACCATGGTTTTTCATGCTGTGGTACAAAAAGAACTAAGTAATGCAAACCCATTGACACCAGAATCACGGTTATGCAGGTTATGTTTTAATTGAGTGAAGTAGATTAATATCACCGGTTAATGATGGCGCTTGTGTTCATTTTCCTCAGGGTATGGCATACATGCATAGCACCGATTTGAAATCCCATGGAAATCTCAAATCTTCCAATTGCTTAGTTGATAGTCGATGGGTTCTCAAAATTACCGACTATGGCCTGCCTTCGTTTAGAGCTAAAGTCAAAAAGAGCAGAGAAGACTATGCTTATTACAGAGGTGAACAAAAGAGTTATTTATTTTATTCTTTTCATTCTATCTTTAGATGGAGCAGTTTTGGCTTTTAGGTCAGCTACAAGTTGCGTCAAAGACTTTGGTTCGAGTTATACTGCTAGCATTCCCTTCTAAGTCGAACCACCTGCTTAGTAACCCAAGCGAGCCGCGAAGCGAACCGAAAAGCCGGCTCGCTTTCGTGACAAAAGAGGGCGGCTCGACTGACTCAGAAGGGAGTTTGGCACTTGGATGTGTTGCTGGAAGAACACTTTAATTTTTTACGTGTATCGAAACTTTTCGATCGTGCTGGGTGGATGGGAACTATGAATCCGCCCGGGTTGGCGGGCAAGTTAGAAAAATTCCTCCCACTCCCAAAGCCAATCAGATTGCATCATTCGCAGAATTCCGCGCGCTCGTGCACTGAGAAAAAAAAACCACTCTTTATATTCAGTGGAAAAAAAGATCTCTCTCTTCTCGGAAAGAGACAGGCTATTATGTTGCTTCGTTCACAAACGCCGTCGGACGTTCAAGATCCCACACACTATTCGATAAGAGCTGGGTACGGCACGGAGTTCCCGGTGCGGCGGTCTGGCCCGAGTGTGTCCCCAGTTAACGCCATGAGCATTCTCGTCCCCATTGCCCTTTTCGTTTCTCTTAGTCGGCGGGGCCTTGGCACGAGAAAACGAAGGGCTCTGGAGACATAGGATTTTCGAATTTTTTGATTGGCTAATGGAAAACAAAGAGATACTAAGCGGAAGTGAAAATGTTCATGCTTCTGTTTTTACCGGAAAAGAAATTAAGTATGACGATGGTTTGCCGAAAAAACTCTGCCAACCGTGCTTCAGGAAGGTGAAGAATATTATAGAATTCCGCGCTTTGTCACTGGCAACACTTTCTGCACAGGAATTGTTGATTGGAGAGACTCGTATGAAGCGAGTCCGTGGCTCGCAACAGGTTGGAGAATCACCTTCTTCGAGTCAACAGGCGAAAAAGACTAGCTTGAACAGCGAAAATATCGAAAGTGTTCACAGTGCTCGGACGTGCCTTTTTGGTCTTTTTGTGGAGGGCGATCAACATCATGGCAAAAATCCCCCTCAGTTTAGACCTATTGCTCCCAAGAATATCACTACTGCACCACGGCGCCTTCCAGAATTTTTGCAAGGTGATAAAGAAAGACATGATGCAACTAAGATTAAAGTGTCCGAGAGTCCTGCCGACCGGTCTATTCAAGCCGACAACATGAGACAAAGCGGCTTACGAAAATACCAGGTGCGTGAAATACTATTGACTTTCGACTTATAATACTGTATTCTTAATTATAACTGCTATATCTCACCGAATTCATTGTACTGCAATATAATTCAGTATTTCCTGACCATCAGAATTATTAGTGACAATAAATTGTATTAGTTTCTCAAGTAAAATGCATATTATAATTATAATAATTATTCATTCTGTTGTCAAACATGCTGAATTCACTGAAGTGTTTGTCCCTCAACTTTGAACCATTGTTTTTCTCTTCCCTTCAGTTCACCTGGGAAAAGTTGAAGAAGACACAGTCTTCACGTGACATGGGCACCCTCTTCTATTTCAGACAAAGGTTCGGACGGACAAATGTTCCCCCACAAGTGAAGAAAAACTATGCTGGTGCGGAGGCCCTTATGCTTCAGGTAACATGTACACACATTTGCAAAACCCTCATGGCATGGGCTGGAATGGAAACCCTTGAATCAAGGCCATTAAATCTGGAAATACCACCACAATCTGCAACTGTACAAGAGAAACATGAATTCCTTGAGGGGTGCATTGGCAACTTTGTTGACAAGTATGCTTTGGTAGTTCCAGATGTGAAAGGATTGTGGGACATGGAGGAAGCCCAGCGTGTAGAGTCAGAACAGGTTTCCAACCACATGCAGTCACAAACAAGTCAAATCTGTACAGGCCTGGTAATAAGTTATTAAAACTTTACTGCTGTTCATGACAGCAAAGGGAAATATTTTTTCATTAAACAGGACTCAAACCCGGAAACAAATACCAAAGAGGTTGCTTGCATAACCCCTCAAATACTAAAATTGTTGATATTTATATATCACACTGTAAAATCCTTCACAAGTCCACTGTTATGGGTTATTATAATAGTATTATTGGTGGCCCTTTTTTCAAGGAGAGCCACTAGAGAAAAGGATTTCTTAACAATTTAAGTGCTACATATTATTGGCCTGTAATATTTAACAATATTATTAAACCATGTACTAATGATTATTCTGCATTTGATTTAAGGTACTTACAGTTCTGCTATTAAAGCAGAGCCAGGAGTTAGTAACACAGTGTCTTCTTGTTGCTGCTGGTAAGATTGTTGATGATGACTCTGTGAGGACAGAAGCTGCAGTTCAAGTCACAGCTGTGATGAACACAAACAGCGTCCAAAATAAACTACGGATAGGTCAACTGGTAGCATGGCCAAAAAAATATATGGCAATCTTTCAAAGTAAAACCTGTTTTATTACACCTTGGAAAACAAAGTGAATGTAAGAATGGAATAAAAACTTCCCTTCAATTTACATACATACATACATACATACATACATACATGAAGGCTATGGCTGTACTTATTCCTATATAATGTTCTCTTCTAGTTTCCTTTACTATTGATAAGGATGTCTGGTATGCCAGTGGTGGATCCAGACAGGCTCAAATGGTGAATGCACGAAAACATGGAAATTTTCTTGTCCATAACAGCAAGAGGGAGGAACATCATCCCTAGATCCACCACTGTAAATAAGCAGTAAAGCATTAAAAAAGTTATACATTTCAAAAAAAGATGGCACAGCTGCATAGAGCACAACCTATTTCATAATGTTTGGTAACAGAACATATACCTGCACCCCAGGGATTGAAGGCCACTGGAAATTCTAAGGGGGAAAAACTCAACACTCTAATGCTTAAACTTACCGGTACATTATTTCTTTGGTTATACAATGTACATTGTTTATTATCACACTAAGACACTACCTTTAATATTTACAAGGTTTATAGCTAACTACAACTTAGATTACTAACAACATTTCACTTACTGTTACAATTTAAATGTCAATTACTTATTCTCATCCTCACAATATGTAAAGAAAAAACAATTATTTAATTTCAAGGGGTAGGGCATATCAAAATATTCCAGTTTTTAATGGAAAGGATGAAGCTAAACTGGAAATTCCATGGGGTCAGGGAGGTGGGTCTTATGGATACTTTTTAAAATCAAAATAATTTATTATATCAGTAAGTTAAATAAATGTATAATTGCAGTTAGTGTGACTACAGGTGAGGCACCTTTGGAAATATGGCACCTAGCATACCTAGTTGGGCATATGCAGGCCGAAAACTCTTCCTAGAAATAAAATGCAAGTAAAATGAAAAACAATGTTATGTAAGAGTGATTATAACAATAGATTGTGAGCAATGATAGCAGATTACACCTGAATGGAATATACCAAATTGAAATGAAGTTTTACTACTACTACTACTACTACCACTACCACTACCACTACCACTACCACTACCACTACCACTACCACTACCACTACCACTACCACTACCACTACAGGTACATGTTGCTCAGCCAATAGGCCACTATCAAGATTACCAAAATACTCTTTGTTTGCCCTCCATAAGCATAATGTTTCCAGTCTCTCTTGGGACTCACAAAGGTCCCAAGAGAAAATAAAAACAAGACTTATGCAAAATTTTTGAGGGCAAACAAAGAGTATTATGTTATTTTTGAAAGTGGCCTATTGGATTTCCACGTTTTGCATTAGTATTTTCTTGAGGATCATATGGTGTAGGCTAATTTTACAGTTTTGATCGGTACATGCAAATTCTGCATGATTGGGATGATCTGAATGTGATAAAACAAAAATGATGATAACGCAAACATTGTCCCCCTTTACTTTAATAATGTGTAACTTTTTCACAAATTTCACCACAAAATTGAGGGTGGGGCAAGACTAAAATGAAGATAAACCGTAAGCAAAGCCTTACAATAGATTATACCGAAGTAACTGGAAAGAAATAAAGGCAAGAGTTAAATACTTGCCACTCTACAATGAGATGTGCTTCATCAATCACGATAGCTCACATATAGTGTCTCAATTCTTCGCAATCCAATAACTTACGCAATTTTCCAAGAAATACCTCCGGGTGGCCATAAATTATTCTATACTTCGATTGCTTGATTTCGTTAATTTCAACATCACTTAACAACTCAGTATTCCGAACCACTAAACTTCTAACTTGCATATCGTTCAGCTTGACTGTTTGATCTCTCATCAAGGCGTTTAAAGGAGAAACAACCAAAATAAAAGATTTCTTTGCTCCAAGCCACGAGTCAAAAACAAAGGGCAACAACTGAAAAATCAATGACTTGCCAAAGCCTGTCGGCCAAATAATTAAAGTGTCTTTCCTTAAAAAAACAAATTTCCTTATCGCCGCTTTCTGTTGTACGCGTAGGGAAACATTTTCCATATTGAGACCCCTTAAGGCCCGACACAAGGATTCCTCGAATCCTGCCTCGACAACCGCCATGACAGTCACAGACAGTGTATAGAAACATCACGACTGCATACATGAAGACCGGAAGTCCTAGAATCTAGGACTCGAAAATCCTATGTCTCCAGATTGTCTCCAGAGCCCTTCGTTTTCTCGTGCCAAGGCCCCGCCGACTAAGAGAAACGAAAAGGGCGATGGGGACGAGAATGCGCCATGAGGCGCTAGAACGCCTAGACACGTAAGGATATGTGATTGCATGTGATTGTCTTTGTTGTCTCACTTTTCGTTGCAGACTTACTCTGGGTGAGTCCAGAGCTGCTGCGAACCCCCAATCGCGCCTCTCAAGGCACACAAAAGGGTGATGTTTATAGCTTTGCTATTATTTTACAAGAATTTCACACCAGGGAAGGACCTTACAGCGCCAACTTCATGGAACCCAAAGGTGGGTTGATTCGTTTGTGAGGTGCGACTTAAGCAACGATAACGGCGACGGCAACGAGAACGTCATCTCAAAATAATAATATATTCGCGTTATTTTAATTGCTTCGTGACTATTTCAACCTTTTTAATACGACAAGGGTGTGGTAGTTCCTCGAAAATGACACTCGTCGGAACGGCACTTAATTTCCGGGAGAAAATGAAAATTTATCCTCAAGTGCTGAAGTTCTTCATAAAACCTCAAATTTGGCTATTTCACGTTGTTGGTTTGCTGACGACAGCAAAGGAATGGACAACAGCGAAAAACGCACGTGCAGGGCGTGCAAAGCTATTGTTTTTGCCCACCAAATATGCAAATTTGTTACGTTCTTGTTGCCGTCGCCGTTTTTGTTGCTTAAACTCCCTATTGTTTCATGAAGTCGGTTGGACAACAGAAATTTGGTGAACGAGTTGATAAATAGAGGATATTACATGGTCTCTCGGGGATACGAATTTTATCCTTCAGCGCCGATAGTATCTCTCACGAGTGAGCGCAGCGAACGAGTACGAGGTACTATAAGCACGAGAAGATAAATTTCGTATTCTCATGTGGCCATGAAATATTACGTGTTATATAATAACCCAAGTTATTCACGGATTTTGATTGGTTCTTGCCTATGATCTATTAGAGGACAGACGCACGATTGACGTCACCATCAGCTTTTATGCGAATAATATATAAAACAAATAGATTCCATGTTGTCGTGGGTCTGTTCAGTAATAGATCACAGAAGACGTCAAAATGTGGTAAGAACATCAGTGACACACTCGGCTATTGCCTCGTGTGCCACTTTTTGACGTCATCACATTTTGACGTCATCTGTGATCTATTACTGAACAGACGCACGGCAACATGGAATCTATTTGTTAAACATAACATAAAACTAGATACGAAAGTTATGAAAACGAAATCATGAAAATGGCCAGTTGGGTCACAAAAATGTTAATGTGGAAGTAAAAAATTATATTACAGGACAAAAGTATCTTGCTTGTAAGGAAGGGGAAGCTCACTTTTTATTGGCTAATCGTGGTAGTTACCATGGCGACACCTATATCCTCACATGTGAAAGATAAATCAATATCTTCACTGCGTGCGGTCAAGATATGATTTTTTAGAAAAAGGAAAATTCTATATAATAATATAATAGTAATAATAAAAGTAAACTTAAAACAGTTTATAAATAAAGCTTACGGTTCCAGCCTTAGCCCTTCGTCAGAGCGAATCAACCTCGATCTGCCATTCGATTCGATCTGACTTCAGCTTTCCTATCGTCACACATTGGTCAAATTTTTTTCAAACTCGTTTGATTCGTCACTGAAGCCGCATTACACAGTCTCTTTGGAAAATAACCCTGTCAACTATTGGTTGCTGTTGCATAGATTACAGTTATAGAGGCCGTGGTTATAAACACCGGACGGAACCCACAATTCAGGATTTAAAGACGGTATAACGAGGAAGGGATACCTTTGTAAATGGCTAATCTTTGTTGTGTTTTCGGGTAGAAGCGACTAATCGTAGGTTCCCTCACACATTACTTGTCAGTGTTCCCAATGAATTGAATAGCACGTTTGAGAACCCAGACATGACGAAGAGTGTTCTTGTTTCTATGGGAGTGTGATGGATTCCACTCCTGTTAGAAGCACTCGGCTTTCTTCCGACAATGCCCGAGTTATCACCGAAAGCATTCATCGTCGAACGGCATGCTTTGCGCGTGTTTATGTTTTTATTCTGCTTGATGTGGCCACTCGGGAGAAAATAAGCGACAATTGTGTCCTTTCCTACAAGCGAACGAAGAAAAGTTGGCTTGAAGAATAGAAACGTATATTTCCAAGAAATAAAACAAAGCGCCGCTCTTATACTAATAAAAGATAATCGGGTTTACTCACCTCGCGCGATCAATCCCAAAGAAGCCGTTGAAAATATGCCTTATTTGTTGCGGCGAACTTTCGCTTAGAAGATGTTGGACAAGTTTCTTGTAACGCTAAAAAAATGAAGAGATTTAGCACCGCATGATCGCATTCACGGCAAACGTTATGCTGAGATTTGCGTTTTGCCAAAAATCAAAGAAACTTGTGGGTTTGATCTTGTCTGTTTGCCACAGAGTGATATCGCCCAGTAAATTCTTGTAAGGGACGGAGGGCCACGCTAGAATAAGGCCGGGGACCTTTTTATGCCGAAGCTTTACTCTGTAAAAGAAGTGTCGTAAAGCAGCCGCGTTTGTTGTCTGGCGCTCAAAGTTAAGGAAATACTTTCTGTTGCAACAGACATAATTCAGCGAGTGAAAGAAGGTGAATTCCCTCCATTTCGACCAACGGTTACAACTCTGGTAGCCGGTTTGGAGGAGATAAGGGAGCTCATGAAACAGTGCTGGGTAGAGAACCCGGATGAAAGACCAGATTTCCACGAGATAAAGAAGATAATGCACAAGGTGCTCATCAACAACGGAATGTAAGTTGTCTCTTGATTTCAAATAGTTATCGGTTGCATACGGAGTGAAAAAACCCGAAATGTAGAGGTTTTGTTTCACTTAGTTAGTTCGGTTTTGTCGACTCTCTGACTTCTTTGATTGTAAAAGCGAAGACTGGTTCTGAAACCAAAGGTGATGTCGAGAAAAAAAATTACAGTACTGGTCAAATGTAAGTTGACAGTCGACACTCAATACTCGATGATTTCGAGAATCGAGAACAGAAATTGGAGGACGAGTTCCATGTTTCGAGACTCTGGAAGTTTTTATCGAGGATCAAGTTTAAAGGAGGAAAAGCAAGACGTGTATGAAAGAACATATTCCTCGCGCGGAACATGTTCTCCTCCACAAAATTTCTTCGGATGTCGCTCAGATGGAAAAGAAGAACATTTCATTCAGCCTGCTGGAAATTTAACATCACACGAATTTGGCTTTATGTTTAACAGGAAAACCAACATATTTGACAACATCGTGTACATGATGGAAAAATACGCTGACAACTTGGAGGAACTTGTGATGGAGAGAACTGGACAGTTGATTGAGGAAAAGAAGAAAACAGATGCGCTCCTGGAGAGAATGTTGCCAAGGCGAGTAACTCGAACTTACAGTGGGTAACCTAAGATAATTTCTAGTTGAAACTTGAATGTCAGTGTTACAGAAAAATTTAGTTTAAACTGAGTAGGCGACTGTTGTGTCCAAGCGTGCTATTTTTTGTGGAGGCAATTAGTTTTTTTTAGTGCAATGAACCTAGTTTAAAGGCAATTCGCATATTTGGCCTCCTTTTGAAAAGAGGACGATTGGCATAGAGTACTTAAAGACGTCCCATTCTCAGTACGAGCCAGTAAGTCTGTCATCATTATTACAATGATAATCTTGCGCAACCCGCAAGTAGCAGAGCTAATCGATCTGTTAACACGTGTTGCTTTGTACACGCTGTAGACCTGTCGCGGAGCAGCTAAAGAAAGGACAAACAGTCGAAGCGGAAAGTTTCCACGAGGTTTCCATCTACTTCAGTGACATTGTAGGATTCACTAGTTTGTCATCGGGAAGCACACCAATGCAGGTACCAATCAACAATGTTCAAATTGTTCTATTTCTTTTTTGATAATATACACGAAAATTTTTCAGAAAATGATAATGATTCCCTTGATCCTGTTTTGCAGGTTGTCACGCTCCTTAACGACCTCTACACGTTATTTGATGATATTATCCAGGAATATGACGTGTACAAAGTAAGAAACGCGTACAGTCCGAAAGGCCACCTACCTTTGTGTAAAGTCGTAAATGGATTGAACCATGGGAGTCATATCATAATTAAGTAAAGTACGATCGTTCGGGTGAGTTTAGTCCTGAGAAGGACTGGTTAAGATGACATTGACGTTTCGACAAACTGAGGGGAAGTTATCTTCTGTAAACATTGATTGGACGCACCAATCACTGCTTGCAGCCTTCACAGCCAGTGACATGAAGGCTTAACGTACAGCCGACCATCAACGTCACGAATTCGTCGACCGATCACATCAACGACCAGAGTATCTATACCGGCGATCTACAGACGTGACTCTGAATATGATGTCCGCTCTGGATGTCGAAACATCAGTCATTGTCACCCAAAACGGTCCTTCCCAGGTCTACACTCACTTGGACGATCGTACGGTAGTACCTCATTTAGTTATACCTTTGTGTGTTCCTAAGAGGCCTCTCTTTTCCACCTTGCTAAACAGTATGAAAATTTGCTAAATAAAAATTTGTCCACTGGAAACTATGGCTACAATTTTAGATTTATAAAAGAAAAAGGAAAGCGGGAACTTTATTTAAGTGTCTAGTCGTTCTAGCGCTGGAGCACTAATTGGGGACTCTGTAAACTGAAATTAACAATTAAAGCAAATCCAATCAAATGTTGGTGTTTTTCACAGCCATAACTTCTCAGTTTTCAGATATCTTGCTGGTTGGGTGAATCTTCTTGGAATAACGCAAAACTTTTTTTCAATCAGGTGGAGACGATTGGTGACGCCTATATGGTGGTATCCGGTTTACCAATCAGAAATGGCCATGAGCATGCTGGTGAAATATCCCGGATGGCTCTGCATCTGGTAGAAGCTGTGAAGACAGACTTCAAAGTCCGCCATAAACCGGAACACCAGCTTAAACTTCGAGTTGGCCTTCACAGTGGTAAAACACTTTCTGTAGTTACGTTCTACCAGATGTGAGAAGACGAAATTTTGTCCTGCACTAACAAAATTATTCAATTCCTCTGTGGCAGGTCCCTGCGTGGCGGGTGTGGTTGGTAACACAATGCCGCGTTACTGTCTGTTTGGTGACACAGTCAATACTGCTTCAAGAATGGAGTCAAACGGAGAAGGTGGGAATGAGGAGAATTTTTCGACGTTACTTTTGCGTTGATCGCACATCTGAAACTCTGAACTGGAAAATCTAACGCTAACGGCATATTTATGCTATTTTGTTCTAGCGCTACGCATTCACATCAGCGAAACAACCAAGGGGATTCTCGACGACCTTGGAGGCTTCGTTGTCGAAGAAAGAGGAGAGGTGTTTTTGAAAGTAAGTAACCCCACGACCAGCCAAAGGAATCAAGTACTCTACACTTTACTTTGGGTGATTTTCAGTTTAACGCTCTCTGAGCGTTTCCGATTTACTTAATACGACTGTGTACGTATTTAGAGAACATGAACATTCGTTTCAACGACAACCTCGTTACCCACTGGCCCAAAAATAGAACATTGCGTTTTTTACATAAAGCAGGATTGTCGAATATCCTGTACGTAGTATTGTTGTGAGTGTGTTTTTCTTAGAGACGCTATTTAAAGAAAATTTTCAGGCATGGCTTCTTCATAATATCTTGTGAAGAAGTGTGTGTGATCACACGTAGCCTGTAGGAGACTGAATTTGACCCCTTCATAATAGATAGGACAAAGTTTTGGCCAATATTGATTAGACGACATTCAGTTTGAAATGACATCTCCTACCAGTTAGAGGTAATGCCGACCAAACGCTTAAGCGCTAGATCATTAATTTTGTTCAAAATTAAAAAGCATTTTATGATCGTCTGATATTATTTTCTTGCTATGTAGTATTTTGCCTTTCTTTATATAGTTTGTTTTGTGTCTGTGTGTATCTCTTTCTGCACTCCATGGATTAGGACTTTTCACGCTCTTTAGCATCTAGTTAGTGTCTTATCCTTTGCCGCTTGTTTTACTCCTCCCTGTTCTAACGTACGTGTAATACAGCTTAATCCCTGGGAATACACACAAATCAATCGTCCATCAATACGTCATGCAATCAGTAAGTCAATCAATCAATCAATCAATCAATCAATCAATCAGTCAATCGATTTCAAAAGTGTATTCGGGTAAATTATTTCATCTATAATCTGTGTTTGTTATACCTGTTTCTTCTACTTCCAGGGCAAAGGGACGTGGAAAACATACTGGTTGATTAGTGCTGTACCACGCCTCAGCAAAAAAGCCAACAAGCTTCTCCATCCGAATGGGCAACCTCTCATGAATTATCTTAACACCCCTGGCCATCATTTTGGTTCAAACAACTCCATCAATCTAAAACGAGCCGACTCCTTGCGTCGGTCTGCTGGGAAAACTGTTTCGCCACTTCCTGTTAGGAAAAATTGTCTCAAAACGGTAGCGGACGATGAATCGGCCGCACTCCTTAACCAAACGCCCGTGTGAACGAAGCAAGGATTTTCCCTACTGCTTTGTATTTTCGTCCCGTTGTGACGTTGTTAGGAAGAGGGGAAGGGATGGTAGGATATGCCCGAGATGAACGTCCCAATTCTCGCGATGCGTTCGGAAATCTTCGGAAATGCTCGTTTTTGGGTGAGATTCTTCTGATGTCAGTGTTTAATTGCATGTGGGAACTCTCCGATTGCTTGAAAAGAAAAGGAACTTGTCCTTACAGAAAGCTGTTTTGACAAGCTGCTTCGGACTGTTCAACTTGAATTTACGTATCACTGCAAATCTTTAAAGTCTGTTGAAGACTCCTAAACTGCCATATTTCAATCAGTACGCTGTTCAACAGGTGCTAATTACATTCATGATAAAACTGTAAAGCTTATAACGTAATTCATTCACTTCGTGGTGCACGTCGCGATGTTATCAGGCAGCATAAGATCAACGACATCGACGTCGACGAAAACGTCTCTTCGAAATATATAGAGGATATTACATGGCCGCGTGCAGATACGAAATTTCTCTTCTCGTGTTCAAAAGTTATATAAACACCGATGAAACACTAAATCATTCACGAAAGACATCCAAAGGCGCGGTTTTCTAATGTAACCATAGCAACAGTGATCTTTTCACGTGTGAAAATAACATGTTATCTTCACGTGTGAAGATATCACGTTTTCGGGCGAAAGCTCACTTGGTATTTCATTGGTGTTTATATAATAAACCTTTCTCTATCGTAAATCTGTTGTGATTACTCCATCTTATTCACGTCGTACATTGCGGGCAAAGTATTCTAAAAATAACTTGGACACAAGCGGTTTCAGGGTAGAAAATGAAAGGTTTACATTTGTACGCGCGCGTTGTCGTCAAAACTTCAAATGCGTTCCGCACGTGCAGTACAATTATTTTTCCTCCTTTGACCAATGATATTAGGGAGCTTAAGCAACGACAACACAACGAGAACGTCATCTCAAATTATAAATTCACGTTGTTGTAATCACTTCGTGACTATTTCAACCTTTTTAATATGACAAGGGTGTGGTTCTTCCTCAAAAGTGACGCTGGTCGGAACGGCGCTTAATTTAGGGGAGAAAATGAAAATTTATCCTCAAGTGCTGACGTTCGTCATAAAACCTCAAATTTGGCTATTTCACGTTGTTTTGCAGACGACACCAAAGAAATGGACAAAAGTAAAAAACGCACGTGTAGAGCGTGCAAAGCTATTGTTTTTGTCCACTAAATATGCAAATTTGTGACGTTCTCGTTGGCGTCGCCGTTGTCTTTGCTTAAGCTCCCTTTTATTGTTTCGTGGCGTTGCCGTTTCCACAGCTGTCGTTGTTTCTTAAACTTGCCTATTACTTTACAAGGGACTGGTGATATTAAATGTTAAGCTATTGTATCTGTAAATTATTAAGGTCAGGTTCAACACCACAATAATCGAGATGTGTAGATAAGCTATATTTGATGTTTATTTTTGGCTTTCAACTGAGTAGAAGTAAATATGTTATTTTAGTTCTCCCCTGTCTTTAAGGTAGTAGCTTAGAAATCTGTAAGGTAAATATTGAATCCTCGGCATGGAATGCCTCTAATTATATCTCGCTGTGATTGGTCAATTTAGAGTGCCATATTTTACAGTTCAACTCTCTTGACTTTATTGTGAGCTTTCAAGCAGTAGCCTGCGTAGATGACGAGATACCCAGGAGGCAAATAGCAAGCGTCGAAGCCGCGCGGAGGGGCGCTACCCGCCGCTACGCAGGCTAATCAAGCATGGCCCGGTTGTTCAAAAGCCGATTAACGCTAATCCCAGATTAAGAATTAACTAAGGAGTTTATTTCTCTACTCCCAAATGCTGCTCAACGCTGATATTCGGTGAGACTTTGCAATAGAAGCAGCCAATCTTGAAAAACAAAAATAAGCAAAAGAAACTTTCACAAAAAAGTTGAAAACATTAAAACAGTACTTTATGCTAATCCTGGATTAAGTTAATCTGCTCTCAGCAGACTGGGTACAATAATCTTACGTTGTTTTCTCGGTCTGTAGTGACTCGTTGACACCTTGTAAATTTTTTACTTCAAGAGGGGAATCTTTTTTGACGACTTTGTTTACATTTTGTGTAATTAATATACGAGCTTGCTCACAAGGTAAAAGAACTTGTTACACTCTGTTAAATCTCAAAATTTAAGCCTTTTAGCTCTGTTAACGAGCCACTTATTAGCCGTGAAAAACTGATAAATTCTTGGATGGCTAAAGCGCTAAGCCTAGTGATCCCGTACCTTCGTTGTAAAATTTCGAATTTTCAAAGCATCATTACTCAGAGATTATCTGGTGTATCACGTTCCATTTTTCGTAGATGGTTCATTGTGCAATGCAGCCACTTTCAATATTCAGTACTTAATTCTTGGCTGACGGGTGTTAATGAGGCAACAAATGTAAAAGATTCTCCTATTTAGGTAGTACTGTACAGCTCATAAACTTGATTGGATGTGTTGTAAGAAGTATTTAATACCATTAATTATTTAGACCACAGTCACTGTATAGTTCTATCATATGAACGTGTTGGGCGGCGAAGCTAAGTCAATAATTACATATTCGGGGATCTTTTGTACGTAGAGATGTAAAAAGTTTAGTACTAATGTCTGTCCTATGGCCACTCCGTGCAACAGCAAGTTATTGCTTCTCTATAACCCTGGGAATTCTTTTACTTGCTCGATAGCTGAGACTGCCAAGCAAAAATGGAAACCTTAGTGTGCACCGCCTTTCCCTAAACACGAAGTGTAATATGTTCAATCTCTTTATTCTTGGAAAACTACTAACGCTGCAAATAATTTTCGTTTTGTAATAAAATGAAATGGAACAAAAAAAAAAATCAACTTCTTTGTGAGCTACAGCTATCGGAAACGTTTTCTAAGGAGATAAAGATAGAGTAACGGTGGAAAACGCAAATGTGCATCCTTTGTTCCTTCCTGTCCATTACTGATATGAGGCTGGTACCGAAGTCAGAAGTAATACCTTTTTTTCAGACAAAATTGTGACATTGGAACAAGCTACAGAGTGATGCAGGACAGGCATTAAGAAATTTAGCGCTCAAGTGACTTGTAACCAAGTCAATCTTGAGGATTTGATTTCACGTAACCAATTTTACCTTCAGTTAACCCTGTTTTCCTATCACGGCCAGGGACTTCCCTTTGTTTCACATAGTTTTCAATTGCTGCGGTTTAAGGTTGCCACTCAACCAACTTCGTTGAAGTTCACAGCCTTAGTACTGCGGAAGACGCTTATGGATCCCACTCAATAATGGTTTCCGTGTTTTTGTTTCCCATTTTAATCGACGAAAAAACGTCACTTCCTGTCATATTTGTCAGTGTAGTACTTACTGTGTAGTCACATTCAGAAGCACACGACCTTGAAGCATGTAACTTGCAACTCTTTTCCTTGGAACAAAGCTGGGTATTTTAGGACACCA
>OX421452.1:4440453-4447953 GCA_949126865.1 Montipora capitata | reverse complement strand
AAGTAATTGCGATCTGTTTGATTTAAGAAGGTAAGTTTGTGGTCAAAATAACTACGCATCGTTTCTGAGGAAACGATACAACATAAATAGCTCCCTGGTAGGACATGTGATTACTTGTAAAATACTAAACCTAGAAAGACTGAAGAAAATATAAGGAATCTATTAACATTGTCATACTCCACCACTATTGCCTTCTTAAATCGGAAGAACGATGCATATCTTTTCGTATGAAAATTATTGGCCGCGTATTCTAGAGTTAAGCCGACGTGGAGCGTCATAAAAACTATCAAAATCTGAATTTTGTTGGAATGGTCTGAAAGATTATTTTTGCCAAAAATCAGCGTGTTGACTCCATACAAACACTTTGCTCATATGAAGTATCAATGCACCTATGACGTGATTCAATATGGCGGTGAGAAAGCAGGCGAACGAAAAAACTTGCAAAAGCGCTCCCTACGCACAGGATACCCAAGACTAGAATTGCGTTCTCCAAACGTCGAACGCAACAACTATTATTCAATTCGCACTTGTTGGAGATGACATTGGTTATAGCCAACTCAAAAATTGCCTCGTTGCCCATTTTCCATCTCAAACTGTCACACTTAGCCATTTTTGAATCATTATGTTTCCCTTTCAGTCCCCAAGAGGTCTTGTGACAGCGTTGTCAAAGAGGAAAACTCTTGGAGACCCAAACAATTAAGCCGCCGGCGATCAAAGCGGCATATTTCCTACGTTTGGATTCAAATTTAATATTCCGGCCTTTTTACACCTTTTCAATCAATTGTTAATGAAGGTTGAAAAATCTGATTGTCTTGTCAAAACAACTTCTTATTAGAGGAGCTATTGAAATGTTTATTGAAAAATACATATATATCTTTTTGTCTGGTCCACTCAGTTAGCCACTTTTCCTTCAGAAAAATGACTTCCTTTTTCATATCTTTTGGCAGTTATTTGCATAGAAATGAAAATTCTGACCCCAAGATTCTGGCATGTAGATAGAACACAAACTGAAAAAAATTACAAATGAAATTATTATGTGGTTATGTTGTATAGGAACCCACTGGCATCTGCAATATCACGAATGCTGTGATCGGATCAACTCACTCATTCACTCCCTTTTCAGATTGATAGATCGTGCCAAAAAATCCGGCGTTTTGTATTAAAAAGGGAACAAAATCAATCAACATTGCTCTGCAATCGAAGACAATATGCCAGGGTATTTCTTTTAAAAAAAGCTAGATTATTCTTTCGCCGGTTTTCAAACAGTCAAATCGGAACGCTCCTAATTGACTATCTACTCATTAACCCGGGTCAAGATCTAACTCTTGGTCTTCTTTTTGGCGGCTTGCAGTGTTTTCTTTAAGATTTAAAGAACACTAATTGTGTTTTGTCTGAGCTGAAAACGATTGTCCCCTCAGTTGTTTGGCGGATGTGTTTGCATAATTTTCTCAAATATCGTCATGAAACGACAACGGCGAATCGTTGCTGCAAAAGTCTTGGATAGTTGTAAAGCTATCATGGTTTGTGTTCTTGGGAAATAAGGCGCAGTTAATTAACGATGAAGTGATATATGAAATAGATCATATATGAACTGCGGATATGAGATCCTCGCAGTTATGAACGCCATTTTTGCAATTGCGTAGAGAAGCCTGAAAAATTTAGCACTTCAACGGGGTTTGAACCCGTCGCACCGGTATCGCGAGGTCACGGGTTCAAACACCGTTAACTGTATTAGTTACAAGCAACGAATTTTTGTTGAGTCAATTCTGGGTAGTTAGTAGACTGGTATATTGCGTAAGCAACAATTATTCACCTCTTTAACTACTTGCAAGCAATTGCTACCCGGCTTTGGTTGTTACTGAAGTTTATTTACGTCCGATGGCCGAGTATATTGATCTAGTAATTAAGTTATCACGATAGCTATGAACGCAAGTTAATCAACTTGTGCAATGAAATGAAAAATATTCTAACCGACGTCAATGAGATTTGAACCCGGGCTGAGTTTATCACGCGATGATCATCAGTGTCAGCGAAGCGTCGGCACATTCGCAAGACAAACTTAGGCACACGTTCGATCACATGTGGCAATTGATGTTCAAATTTTCCTCACGAGTAAGTCGCGATTATTAGAGGATATTATCCCCTGCTAGATTTCAATATGAGACTTTAATAAAGTCATTATTATTATTATTATTATTATTATTATTATTATTATTATTATTATTATTATTATTATTATTAGTAAGAGAAGAATCTCGAGTTGGAGGTTCTGTTTTCATGAGCCCTAAAATACCGCAATGGTTCATTTGCATTTTCATCATCTTCCTTTTAATTGAAATCTATTTTAAGAATCATTTGTGCTCTAAGGAGATTTATCGATCGAATTTTATCTCCAGAAAGCACCTTACCCAATTTGTTCTTAAGGCTATACTGAACAAGATGTTGACGAAATTTAAATGATATCGTTTGAATCAGATTGCGATTAGTAATGCTTGGGTGACTCTTAAAACTCCTTTAAGACGAGGAAGACAGCTGCCTCTGGAGTTCCCAGTCATCCAGTTGTCTTCTGAGCATACGAATTCGTATTCAAGGTCCAGGGGCCGTTAGGGCTAACCCAGGAAATTAAAACACAAGGATTCTCGGGTTATTTATTCCTTTTGAGCGCCAACGATCATGGAAATTGACCCTCCGTTGTTAGCGACTGACATTTGTAAACAAGTACGAAAGTCATCTTCAGAGCCGAATTAACTTGATTTTCGGATGATGGCGTCCGCTGAAGTATGCGTGAAATGTGATGTTTCATCATGTTTGTAACACTCCGTAACCGCTGTTCGTGTTTTGGGTCCATCGTGATAGTTGCAATGATAACTTGCGTCTTATCGTTCCGAAACAGTTCAATGAGGATTGCAATGCCGCCCAATTACAGCGGATCATCCTTTCAACCTTCAACTTACATGTTTCTGTTGTTTCTCTTCTTTTCTATCCTTTCTTTTTCAGTTTCTCAGACCATCTACTCTCAGCTTCTCTCGGCATCTACTACCTCTTTGATTGTCTAAAACGGTTGTTTTACTTTACACGAGAATTTCAATAAAGCTCTCTGTTGACGTCCGATCATCGTCAGCCTCTTTGAATGGAAATTAAGTACACTTTGTCTTAAGTGTATGAAAGCCACATTAATACATCGATGTCTTCGCTACCTTGTACGCCAGAGAAAGCTTTCAACAAACTCATCAATTATATAGTTACGTTTTTAAAGCCTTTTCAATGACATATTTCCTTTACATGGAAATGTAAATTTATGTATTTTTTTTGCGGAAATATGGTTGCTAATTCGTCCATTATTCGGTTGCTAAGTTTCCCTTAGAAACACTCGGCCATTTTTAAAAACTTTATATGAGGTTTTGAAACAACAAAGAAATAGAAAAAGTGCTTTTTTTAAAACAACCAAGCTTTTGTTTTTCTTGAACCACAGAATATTCTTTTCTTTTTTTCGAAAGAATGGTTGATGTTGTGGCAAATTGGGGCAATCTTCAAAACCAAAATATTTTCAGGGCAACATTTCCATTACTAGGGCCAACGCTAGATGGATTTTTAAGGTAGCACTTCACAGATATCTCTGTTGACTTACAAGAGCTAGACGGCCAATGTTTAAATAAACGTATCCCTTTTTGAAAAAAAAGATCACATATTTGACATCGTCAAATACGTCAGAAGGAGACCATAAATATTCATAAGGCCTTATTTATATTTCGTTCTATTGAGAACAATTTTCTACCTTATTTCTTTCAGAGGTGCGAAGAAGCTGCGATTTGAAACTGCCGCTCCATAACACTGAGGTAAGATAAATGGTTAGCTTGCAATTGTTGTTTGGCAGTTGTCGCCTGTGATCTCATTGATACTACTTAGGGTTTTAGATCTAAAAGGATCCGGTATATTGCCTGTCAATTTATGGCAAATTTCGAATTATTTCTTTGACTGTTGTTTTCGAGTATTCGAAATGTACGGTAAATAATGACATTGAGATTTAAAGCGTGATGTAGCGTGCAAATCAGTTTCTATTCGTGATGATTAAAAGGGAAACAGATGAGAGTGATATTAACTTATTTCAAAGCAATGTTGAACTAAAAACTTGTGTCTACCTTTAAACTTATGTATACAATAAAAGAAAAATCGACGGCAGAATATTTCTTCTCTTGAGTCAAGTCGATCGAATGCAACCGAGATATTTGTTTTCGAAATTTCAATAACATTAAGTGATGGAAACCGCGTACTAAGAATATAGGCTGCAATCCGTTATATGAAAACTAAACTTGTAGATTAAAAAAAAAAAATTAACATAAACTTGCAAGTCCATTTGCTGTGCCGGGCTGAAAGACATCATGTCTGCTCCTGCAATACCTATTGTTTAGAGCTATCATGAAACGGTACATACTCAGCGTTTTAATGGAGCGAATTTATGCATTAGAGTTGATACCGCTTTATCCCAAGGCTTTATTAAAGAAGTAAAAAAGCACGTATTTAAAAGCGTAGATGGACAACGAAGGAATATCCTTTTTTTTTCTCTCCATTTACATGAGCGGGTTTTGAAAGTAAATGAAATGATCTGACCTCTTGGTGTTTTTTAGCATTTGTCAACAGCAAGGAACAATCAACTTCAATGTATGTCTTATATAACCGGTGCCGGAATGTCGAAAAGATATTTCTTATCATGATGGTTTTTCTGTGATTTGCATTGTAGACGCGAGGGTATTATATATGATCCCCACGTTAATTTATTGAAAGCACTTTGGAGTTAAGAGATCATTTTGATAAGAGTCAGTTTTCAGGCTTTTCAAGGATACTACATTTGGGCGTTTCTGAGAAATATTTAGATAGTTACACAAGGGCTTTAAATTATATAGAAAGTCAAATTAGGCCTGGCCTTGCGGATGAGGTGTTCCACGAAAGGCATAACACGCAGCCTGGCGGACCATAAGAAGGAATACTGCACATTTCTGTTCCGTTCATTGAGAAGAAGGATAATTACTCTTAAAAGGTAAATAAGAAACCAAGTAAATCTTGAGGACGGGAGATTTCTAGACCCCGAAAAGAGTGAGCGGTCTGTCCTAATCGGTCTGTCACTAGACCATCTTGAGTTTTATTCCCTGAGTTATGGCACGAATAAAGCTGTGCTAGCCCGCAAGCAGTCTCTAAGGATAACACAACTTCTCAATTTTTTGCCTTTTTGCTCCTACGTATATGGTGAGACGTTTACAATTTTGAATAGCCTGGGTGTGAAAAACGGAAAGCTTGCGATGATGATTGCCGAAAATGACTCGTCGTCAGCGCAACTTAACTGACTGAGGTCCAAGAAACGCTAGACAAGATACATGGTGTGGTTTGTTTCGCTTGAGTTGTCTGTGGTGGTTTCCACTTGTTGTATCAATATCATTTTTGGTAGTCTGTATTGTAGAGATTCAACTCGATTCTATTGGGAAGACAGAATCACTTTTTTGTTACGCCGGGTCGTATCGGATTGTCAGTGGAGCGTTAAAGACCAGACTCAGTTGAATCACAGAGCATTGCACGTCGTGCAAAGCCATTGTTATCAACCTTTTTTTAAAATTTGATATTCTTCCGGGAGTTAATTGATTTCATTTGACTCGCTTAAGGTGACAAGTCATGGTACATCTAGCAATGTCTTTAAATATTGACCTTTTTTGATCGTTTTGATCGGAGATAATTCTGCCAAGTTTGGAAAGATTACCGAAGGCGCTGGTGTAGTCGTTCAGTAACACATTTTTCACTGGGTAGCTTTGTTTTTTCCCTGAGAAGCTATTCTGGTAGCCTCGACCGAGAGCAAGAATAGTCACATTGCTTTTAGTAAACTACATTTTCCTTCGAATGAATTTCGATGTGCCCAAATTTACGCTTTCCCTTTGGGAAAAATGTAATATAAAAGCTACGGCGTAAAAGACTTAACAACACACCATTCTATATTTTCGTGACTTGTGAGTACATAGTTAGTATACATTTTTCTGTTATTTCTTTTCAACCCTAACGATGGTAATAAATATTTCGTTCATTTGCCCCGCCCTCGGCACAGACAATGATGAGACAAAAGTAGTTTTACCGTAGCTTCGGGCAAATTTACGTTATGCCGAAGAAAGCTTTGCAGCAGGTGATTTGTTCAACAGTTCCAATTTCAATAGGTCGCGTACTGTCCGTTGGATCGTTTGCTGAAACTGAGATTTCCAAGTCATCTGGTTGCCATCGTAGCAGGTTTGCGCTGTCTTTTGACAGTTAAAGGTCGTTTTGTTTGCAAATATCAATCATAAGTGTGTTGTCATCGCATCTAAGTGATCAAGGAGCCGTATGGCTTCAATTCGGGCCAGTTATCTTTGACTTCCTGTCGAATCACCTGCATTTTTGGGCGTATATTTGCGCACGTTTTGGAAAGCTTTCATTATCTCTTGTCACAACAAGAGACGACCTGTGATTTCGAAGCCGAGTGTTTATTTCGAAAGCTTAAAGCGAAAACTCGTTATCTCCACGCAAGGCGGTAAGTTGTCGCTAGTATGTTGGCTACATGAAAACCACCTCGTGTCACGTGAAAACTTCCTTTAATTAAGAAATAGCTTGCCTGCGGAAAAGCAGCGTTAATAACTTTTTGAAGCATTTGTTACAATCCCTTGCTTCATCCTTATGCAAAATTTAAATTGGTCGCAACGACGTATTTCTTAAGGACTCTCGTATTTTCTAAACTAATTCATGTTACAATTTCACAAATTCTCACGCAAAATCCAACCTTGCTAACACAGGGAAATGCTAAATAAGGAAGATAAAAATAATATATCTGTGGTGTATTTGTCTTTTCTTCATATTGGTCTATTTCATGTATTCATGTTTTCATTTCCGAATAGTTACGTTTCTGTGAAACTGTTCAGTTCATGATGATTGGGCACATATATCCGATCATAAATTTTGGCACACAGTACCCGTAACCTCGAGGATCGCTTAGGTTTTTAGCAAACAATCAAACTGGTCCTCATCTTCCCTTACTTTATTTCGGTTCCCATTCGAAGGTTTCGCTGGATACAAATACAGGCCAATATTAAATGCGCATTCGCCACGAGTCATTTACGCACAAATATAAATTTGATGGCTTTCAGACGATCACGTCTTATAACGGTTTATGTCCCCAAGACTGGTTATACCGGCAACCGACACGCTTGGTTTTTTTCTTTTGTAAAATAAGAATGTTGTGACACTTTGATGTACTGCTCAAATCTTCGTGCTGCAAAAAGTAAAAGCGACGTTTACTTTTTACAACATAAAAATTTGTTTCGCAAGAAGGTGGTAATACGCGCAACAAACCATCTCAACTTGCAACGCAACATTGTTGCGCGACAATTTGCCCGAAAAATTTTGCCTGTATTACTGGGCCTTTATCTCGGAGTATTTCATTTGCTGTTTTGCCTTTTCTAGGAAATAACCAGTTCTGTTTTGGTGTGATCGAAG
>OX421452.1:4430453-4435453 GCA_949126865.1 Montipora capitata | reverse complement strand
TATTTATTTATTTATTTTTTAAAAAGGTAAAAAACCGAACTTTTTTGACATTAAGTCATCAGCAGGGTATTAGGGTACCATCCGCTAGACGCATATTTTATATGTAGGTAATTCCCGATGGGAATAGTTTCGCGACATAGGATTTGATTTGTGTATTCAAACTAGGCTTCAGTTGTCGGATCAATTTTAATTTTGAGATTTTAATCCGTTCAAAGTTTTATTCCCTTTGGTAGCGCCTTCGAAAACAAGGATGGCACTGAGAAAATTAAGGTAACTCTGGACGAAAGGTTGCGCATGGATTGCGGCATTTATAGAAATTTGTTTTACAAAATTGTGACGTGAAATTGTTTTTTCTTTTCTGAAAACATGAAAATTAACTGAGAGATTCGAAGGACTGAAATTTACAATGTGCGTAATTCATAATATTATAGACTTTCTTGTAAATATTATATCATTTTCTATGTGCAAGTTTGCATTAAATCAATCCGAGTTTCAGTGCATCACTGTTATTCAAAGGATAAATGAAATGGCGCCTTTGAATTCCAATCCTTCTGCATGCGTGTCTATTTCCGCGCATGTTATTCAAACGCTTCCCCAAGTGACAAGGTTATTCAACTGACAGACGGTCACAGGTTCTTAATTCACACGAGAACTGCTAGTTAACCGAAGAAAGACCGACCGTCGATCCGAAAATTGGGGTTGATTTCATAACAATAAGTTTAAAATGGTTTGAACTGAATCATAACACGGTAAACCAAGTCTTCAAGAAATAACTATTTCCTACTGAATTTTCGTAGTGTTCCTGTTATTGCAAAGTGAATGAAGCCGCAGGGTTTGTGTATTAAATTGCTTTTGATTGGCTGCGGGTATAAGTAGATTCAATACCTCCCCAAGCCCTTCTTTATTGGATGTTCACTGTTCCTTTAATTTCCGGCCTCAGGACTCTGTGTTTATTTCCCATCTTCAAAGGTTGTTTAATAGCACGGAAAATACTGGTAGACCCAGTTACTTTGTTAATTTTCGAGAGTCAGTTTAAGGCGAAACTACTCGTCTTGTTTTCATCCACTGGCGGCGAGCTCGGAAACACTTGCGGACGCGATTTAACGCAAAATAGAGTGACTCGCCACAAAACGGAACAATTCGAGGTAGGTAACTGTTTTCTCCACACGACACGAGCCATTCAGCATGTATTTTGAAACCATTTAACTTTCTTAGCGAATCGAGTGTCTTCCAAATACTCTGCTGGATCCAAACATCAATACTTTAATTTGCAAATTTAACGCAAAATACAAGAAGACTCACTTCAAAACGGACCAATTTCTGGTAGGTAACTACTTTATCCACACGACACGAGCTATTCGGCGTGTATTTTGTAACCGATTACCTTTCTTAGCGAATCAGGTATCGTCCGGATACTCTGCTTGACCCAACAATCAATACTTAGTAAATTTGCAAAATAAAAAAATAAAAAAATGGGAGAGGAATGGATTGGGTCAAGCCTCAGTGGTACATTACTGTTCGATGCCTTGAATCTTTCCCGCCTAGACTAGAGTTTCTTTCTGTTTTTGTCCATGAGACCATTCGAGTTGTCTAGTTCACTCAGTGAAAAATTAAAGCTGGCTTTAAAATTGAATCCCTGAATGCTTTGATTTTGAAAGTTCTGCCACATCACGAAAGGCTAAGCAAACCAGCCACTAATTCGTGACTTTGTTTCAATGTTTAAATATGTCTACAATTGTTCTATATACTTTTTAATCTTATCGTATTAAATATTGAAATATCGCTTTTTACTGATTGCTTTCAATTACAAACCTCTTGCTGCTTTTTTTGTTTTAAATAAAGGAATCACGAACATGGAAAAGGACATATACTAGAGATAGGGTTTAGTTTACAATAAAAGCGCCGGACTCTTTGATTTTTGAATGTCGGCAGTATTCCGCTTGAAAAATGTGACAGGGTGATTTCCCATTGAGTACTGTCGTATAAAGTACGACTTACAAAACACATGTGGACATGTGAAGCATGCAGGAGTCGAGCTCTCAATTCAATTTGTCACGGTTTTCTCATAAAAACTAGCGCTAGAGTTTATCCTCGGAGAAAAAAATGAAATTGAAATTCCCTTTACAAACATGGCAACGCTCCTTCTTTTTTTAGATTTCCGACTGAAGGAGTGTTTTTTTTTTAATGAGAACCGAGAAATAGATTTTAAAACGAGCCTCACATAAAGGTGTTTTTGATGAAAGCAACAAAAGCTAAAAAATTTCGTTTTTCTTTGATAAGGTAAGGAGAGTATGTCCTTTGCTCTCTATATAAGCTCTCTCTCACTTTTTAAAATATCAGTCCTTGATCTTCCACTGAGAGGTTTTTTTATTCATTGCTTCCTGTTATCGCAATCAGAGAGCTTCCATTCAGGAACAAAGAATTTGAGTTTAATATTTTGCCTTTTACTTTCAGTTTAAAATATTAAAATTCGCAGACAAGCTTTCTTTGGAAAATGTTCTCCTTTATGATCCACCGTAAAGCATTTAAATCTGATCTTCCGTCGTCTTTGATTCCAACAAAAATCGGTTGCAGCAAAGCCAGAATCAGTCATACAGTGAAAGTCTAAAAAAAAACAAGAATGTTACGACGAAGCCGCATGGAAGAATTTCTTGATTTGCAAAATCAGGGTCTGATCAGATTTACGACTGACTTCTTCTCCGAAAGAACATTTCTGCTAGTGGAATTTGTAATTTAAGTCTTTTTCTTTCAGTTAATTTCAACACGGTTGTCGTTCGAGCTCATGCAAGATCATGACGACACGTAACAACATTCATCTTTGTTATTTTTTTTACAATCCTAGTAAAATCTTGCATGGGATAAATTATGCTCTTTTGAATGGCCTTAGAATTAACGATAGCACTGACTCCTGCAGCCATGCCGTCTTTATTTCCTAAGACGCTGTGTAATGAACGCGTATCTCCCGACCAGCAGGGTCCTTAAAGTATTTCTATCGTTTGATTGCTTGATGGACAAGAGGTATTTTGATGACATCTGAACTGACCGCTGGTTGCACAATATGAAATAGGACCGCATCAACCATGAAGGCCAACTTATAAATTTGGTGGTTTGAAAGTTATTAATTAAGCGAAAAGAAGACGATCAGTCGTTTGCGGCAGGCACGTTTTTCTTGGTAAAACCGTCTGGGACTCCTTATAATCCCTTAAGAGTCTTTTCAAGCGAATAAACAATGATATAAGAGTCATTTATTTTCGCTTTTGTGGTAGATAAGGTCATTTGACGATGTTCCGGGGGTAATAAAAAAAATATAATAAGGAAAATATATAGAATAGTATGATGCTTTTCAGACATAAAAAGTGCTCACAGTACATTTGAAAGCTCCACTGAAAAGTGTCTGAGCTTGTAGTTCTTAACAAATTATGTGAATAATATTCTTTTGTTCGGCTGCATGTCAACTTTTTTTTTGAGATTTGTTGCTGTTTGAATTGAGTCCATAGCCGAAAATCAGAGCTTATAAAATCGAACAAATGAGGTGAATTGGGGCAGGAAGTACTTCACAAAACTAAAGCTGCCTTGTGAAAACAGCCATGCGGAAGCAACTGGGTTTTAGAAATGAATACTTCATAAATTTTGGAGGTAAGGAAAAGGATTTCTAAAACACTGTTGTAACAAACTGAGTATACTCTCTTAGTTAAGGCCAGGACAAAAATGATACTTGGCGATTTTGCTTTTTCATTTACTTGTCCAAAACAACACCAGCGTCTGAGTGTAATACTCACAATTATATTTCTGGTTATTTTCGCCGCCATACTTCAGTAAAATATATTAAACTTCGTAGTTTCCTAGCCTGGGATTTCAGGTTGGGGTGTCTTCTCATCGAATATATTTCTATATAAGCAGAGAGTTTATTTGAACAATTTTATCAAACTTCTTAACGATTATGGTCTTAGTAATAAAAATAAGTGTTATCAGGAGAGTGCATATTCCAATTCTTACCATTATAATCGTGGATGGTAATTTTCTTTCTGAAGTAACATAATATTAATTTGCCGTATCGCAGCTGCAAAGACAATCCGAGGTTTTCCCGAGAACGTGCCCACACTCTATCAGTTAAAAAAAACTTGCAGCCGGTCTCGATCGGTTGAACGTCAGGCGAATGAAGCACATCTTTGCAATAAGCTGAAAAATTCACTAACGCAATCAATAGAAAAATATATAAATAAAAAAATAAGTAAATAAATGAATAAGCAGACACAAAAGATGAAATGAGAAATAAAAATGGGAATTACCCATTTGGACTAAAGGCAACCGTTGTCGTTCCTGGCTTTTTTCTCTATTCGAAATCAGGCCCCCTAAGCTACCCCCCACTAAGTAGCACTGAATGAGACAAATCTTTATTCCCATAACATATTTCGGACAACTTGGGAACGAGGCGTTTTGGGTTGAAAATTATTTTCTGCATGGAGGATGGAAAAAGATTGCTTATTCCTTGAATTTGCGCTAATTCAAATGATGCGACGCTAGCTCGAATCGGCGTTATACCTGAGTAACTTTATAAAGGATATGTTCGGCAAATTGAAAGTCATGAAAGATATTATGTATCGTCAAATGGGAACTCCGAAAAAAATCCGAGCCCCAGATGGGATTTGAACCCAGGACTCTCCGTTATCTAGTACGGATGCTCTAACCTCCGTGAGGGTCGTGGGCTAAAATCTGGGGCTCGGATTTTTTTCCGAGTTACCATTTCACTTTGTCACTCGTGTAGCCGCGTTGGAACACTTTGCCCTGCATTCGTGACAATTTGTGACGCGCCCAGGGATTAATCGAGCCAATCAGATGCGAATCGCAAAAAAAAAAAAAATGTCGCCAAGTGTAGCTACCACTGTTCGTTGGGGACGCGACAATTTTCAAAAAAAAAAAAAAAAAAATCGCGTAACAGTCGCAGGAAAAACATTGTCTGTGTAGCCGCGGCTTTAATGTGACTGCGCGATGCAGTTAGC
>OX421452.1:4410453-4425453 GCA_949126865.1 Montipora capitata | reverse complement strand
AAGGAGCAAGCTAAAGAATGGCAAATTGATCGATAAAACGCTGAAACACGATAAACAGTGCAAATTTTTGCATTCCGAAATGACGTCAAGGATGCCCGAGGCATATTTCATGACTGGTTTTCTTGTTCCTTGATATTTATCTGCGCTTGAGTTGCTTGGCACTTAAGCACAGTCTGAGTCAACCTCAAGCAGACATGATTTCTCAGAGCACAAATCTGGACATTTACTCGACAACGATTCAGTTCATTGCGGCGGATATTTGAGGCATCTCAGGTAACAAAATTAGTTTGCATCGTATTGAGAACCTCCGGCGAATTTCCTACACTTACGAAGCATATGCGTTAATTATAATTGCGCTCAAATGTTTATGTTATCCTTCGAACTGTATTTGACAAGGTTTAAGCTTGAGTGGTGAGCCTGTTTTTCATAACACTTTAGAGGTCACAAATCCTGAAGTACAAATGTTGTGTATTTTCTGGAGCAGAACATTTTACATTTGCTTTTGTAAATCTTGAAGCGAAAAGCGCTGGCATACTAAACCCTTCCGATTATCAGTCCATGTTTGTTGTTTTGCCGGTCTCCTTGAACCTTGACAAAAGGAATTTGTCTTTAATTTGTCGTTCAATACTTGCAGTTCTTCACTTTCACACCATTAGACAGCTCTAGTGGTGCAGTAATTATAACAAAAATGTAGCAAACAAGTCTTCAAACTTTATCGAATGCAGATGCTTGACTTTAGAGTGAAAACGGTAGTATAATTTATTAAGGCTCTATATGACAAACTCCGTGGTAAAACGATATTCTGAAGGTCACTAAAACTTGAAGACACTGAGAAAGAACATCGAACTGCCAGACTGAACTAGTATTCTTTCAGTGTTTCGAATTTCGTTAAACTAGTTACTTTGAACTCAGTTTGCAGAAATGTGCGATAAATGAAAAAGAAATTTAAATTTCTAGCCTTTAGGATTAAAACGAATACATCGCGCTGTTCAATAACAACCACTACGTGCCGCTATTGTTGAAATTCATTTTAGGAGTATAAATAACAAACGATGTTACTTGACCTCATTTGGTGCTCTTAAAAGGACCAAACTATGACAGACACATTTAATATTCGTAATGAACTCACGCACAAATGCCATTTCTAGCGTTGATCACGAAATTTGCTAGACGATGATCGACATTTTTCGCCTGGTTAACATTTTATGACAATGTTTGCTGGAATCGGATAAGTTTAAGAACTCCAAATCCATTTATCTCAAGTGCCAGTTTTGTGTTTAACGAATTTTTGGTGGTTTTCGGTCTTATCAGCACGAAATGTTACACATTTGTTTTAGTCTTGCCTCTTTTACTTCTTTTTGCCCTCAAGACTTACCAGCAGTAGTTTCCTGATAAATTAGAATACTTTATGGGTTCATTTCTTCAGTTTTATCGTTTTCTCCATGCTTCACGGTAGCAAATTTATGGCCCTGTTTGCCCATTTGACTGGGATTTCATCTCAATTTGTTTCTTTTTTTTTCTTCAAGAACTGACACGTGCAGTTTTCGTGATGTAGCTCAACCTGTCTTGAGCGACCTTGCATGATACCTAATCATTCCCCTTTTTCGTTCACCACTGGTAAATAAATAACTTTGATTCATTATAAAATGCTACGTTCTATTTTTTCTCTAGTACATATCCAAATTTAGAAAGGTGGCTTGGTACTTTTCATGACAACGACGTTTTTGACTTATATCAAGAACTCAAGTAGATTGTGCCTATTGTGTTAGAGGACTTGAATGATTAAGTACCATGGAAATTGATAAGTTCGTGTACATCTGGTGGGGGAATTAAAGGTTTCTGTGTCTTGAGGTCCCTTGGTGTTAAGCTTTTCAGTTGATTTGCGTCTCCGCGAGTCTTAGGCTTTCTTTACGTGGCCCGGCATAAACTGCCGTGGGTTAAAAGAAAGCTCCAACGAGATAAAATCTTTTCTTGCGCAAAAATTTTAACCTTCAAGCCGTGACTCAAGTGTGATCAATCACTCAATACTTAATGTATCATGTTATTTGCTGGACTCAAAACTTTCGTTATCAACAGCCGCTCAAGATGTTCACAGACTTATTTATTTGAAATATCGATGCGAAATCAATCAGCGACGAAAACCAAGAGATTGTGGACAAAATCCAGTCCGGTGGAGAGTTTTAAAGTTCCTTCCACCAGAAATAGCTATGTATATTGTAGTCGGTATTTATGGAGTGTTAAACCTTTCATCTCCTCAGTTGAGGAAGTAGTTTTCTGGCAACTAAGTTGCTTTTTCTTTTTTTGTCTGATCTCGATTCTCGTTCACTGAGCTCTCTTATTATGGGCTGTCAATAGGGAGTTTAAGAAACGACGACGGCTACGGCAACGACAACGCCAAAAAGCAGTAATATTATTGGTTAAAAGAACCAAAATGATCGTGCTGCACGTGCGACACGCATTTTTTAACAATTCTCTCCCGTACTCGTCAAAACTACTACGTGAAATGACCGAATTTAAGGTTTTGACGACAACGTGGACAAACTACAGTGAATCTTTCAGTCTCACTCTTTACTTCAAATCTTTCCGTACCAATCCAGTTATAGGACACTTGGCTCATATTGAAGAATATAAACAAGATGGAATAATCATGAAGTACTTAGAATAACTCAAACTTATATTTTGAAGTGACGTTTTCGTCGCCGTAGCCGTCGTGGTTTCTTAAACTTCCTAATACACTGTGGGGACCGCGGACATGGAGTGTTCTCAACAGAATTTTGTCTTAGGGAGTCCCAGGGCCACCTTTCCTGAAAAAAAAGGGGCCCTGCAGGAACTAAAGTAGGACGAAGTTACTTGAGCTCCATGACTAAGGTGGAAAACGTTCTTCGTGATTTTTCTGTCCATTTCATCAAGGCACGTTCAAATTTGAACTCTTGCAATGGTGGTCCTTTGGCAATATTGTAAATGCATTTGATTTGTTTGCCTCGGGACAGATCTTTTATACAGATCGTGATCTTTTTGTCGGAATCATAGGCAAGCAATGCGTATTTCGATCGCAATTCACTCTGAAAAGCACGGTCTTTCTTCAATGAAATAGCTTTGTGATCTTGCTTTCTACGTTGTCGTATTCATTGTCCTCTTCACCAGCGAGCGTTTCGATGATTTTCCTACACTTTCTTAAATCCTTGGTACTTTAGGGCGAAAGAAAGAATCTAATTTTCTCCGTGCCACGACGAATAACATGAGCCCGCACTCTAAATTATCTGTTACACAAAGAACCTAGCTGATCCAATATGGTGGCCAAGATTTCGAAGCTGCCCAACGCTCGTGCGACTGATGAAGGCAAAAGTCAATGAATTGTTTTCATTCAGTTGAAGAAGCAATCGGCTGAAGTAAAGTCGCTGGAACCATTAAGAGACTGCGCACTTGCTTCTAAAAGTCTGTCTCGCTTGTATCCTTGTGCGTCCACGTGGGCTCAATTGCATGGCTTTTAATGCGCCTTTTTGTATTTTTCTTGCGGGAATCCCGCATTGCGCGGCCTGCTGAGAACACTGAATTCTTGTGAAGACAAACATGCATGCATTGAGGTTACTGTTACACCACGTACCATTTAAAAAAGCGACTAAGACAATAAAGAGTCCCCCAGCCTCTGTCTCGGCAAAAACAATGACTGTTGTTTCAGCTATATCGGAAATGGAAAAAAAAGTCCGCGAAAAAGGTCTGGGTCTCCGAAATACTTTTTTTATTAACGTTTGCCAACTGTCCAAAATTAAAATAAATTGGATAGTTTTTGCTGGAACGTTTACTTCAGCTTTGAACAAACCGTCCAATTTGAGAAAAATCTGGATACTTTCCATCAACCAATCAAATGTCAAGATAAATAAAAGAACAGAGTATTGGCCAATCAGGTTGCAGCTATTAGCGAGCTTAACACGCGACTTTTTTGAGCCACGGGCGGACACCGAAAGTGAACATTTCGCTCGCCAGGACAACTTTCTTTCTCTCAGATTTTTAAAATAATCGTCTTTCAGAGAACAAGCCGTTTTTGGAAGCTATATAATTAATAGGTGACAGGACAACATGCTTGTCCAATTAGGGTGGACAGCATGTTGTCCTATTACATTCACAATTTTTTTTTACCCATTTGACCATGTGCCACTTTTTCTCGAAAGGTCGTACTTTTATCTCTTACCGTAGGGTTATCGTTAAAAAGTTATCGTTTTCAAATCGATTCATCGTATATGTGTGGACGGCGGGTGAAAACGAACCCCAAACAGTACGAAAGCTGTAAGAGGTCACTGCTAATGGCTTAAATAGAAATCGTTACTTAATTGGAAGCGAAACCGGTATCAATTCTTCCGTATACCTCCGATTTCAGTAAACAAACGAAGAGAACACAAAAGGTAACAATGCCTATGACATGTGGATGACTTAGTATGCACATAAGGCCACTAAAATATGCCGTTATATTTTCTATAAAGTTACACTTTCCAGACCCTACAGAAACTATCCAGTGATAACAAACGTTACAGTTTGCGGATACGAGGAAAAGGCTACCCTGCAGGCGGGTATCCCACGTAAAGAAATTCAATACTTGCAGAGGACGAAATACGGTTTGCTGCTCGTGTTTTTCGATTCGTTTTGTACTAAGGACCTGTACTCGCATTTGTTAGAGGATGCCTAGACAACAACTTGGTTACAACTGAGTTGAGGAATGTCATTCATGCGGCGAACGAAAATTAGCTTTTTATTTTTACCATAAAAGATCTTTTGCATTTTGCTACGTACAGGGCAAGGTTGTTAATTTTCCGTACATCGATCACATCAAACACAGCGACAGCAGCAGAGAAAACGTGGAAGCGGGCCAAGGAAAAAGCTTTCAACAAAGCACAATATGGGATGTGCGTAAAAACCTTCTTGAACAAATGGTGACGTCGATATCAAGATGCGGGATGGCGATGTGAATCGTTTCTATCAAGTTGTAAGAAATACTTGAAACAAAATACCTTTCCTCCCACAATGTTGTTTTGCCAAATCGACACAGAAACCCACTTGCAAACAACATTGTGAGGCAGATCGAGCCGCGAAAGATTGAGATCTGTATATTCGTGTACTGTTCCAAGGAATTTTTTCACAGATTGTAGATTTTTTACTTACAGCCGAAGCCTGTCTACCCTACACTGCGTCTTGTTTAAAATAAACCTCGACTGATTGACACCAAGCACTTATCTTAATACAGTATATTTATGATGTACATGCCGATTGCATTGACTGTACACAAGCATGTCCTTAAATTTTTGAATTTCGTGTATTTGTTGTGGCTCAGGGATGGCAGCTTTTTTGGTAATAGCTGATAAAAATAATAATCATCATAATTTAAAAGCACTAAATCAATTACTATTGTGTAAAAAGCAAGAATGAAATATTCCTGGATTCGAATCGAAGTAAAAATATACTGTGAGACACAAAGAAAACCTAATGCAAGTTGCCCGTGAGTGGTAGTCATTGACCCATTTGGTCAGCAAAAACTGAGCTGCGTTTGAGGCAAGCTCTTTTACAACTCGATATTGTTCGATGAAGAGGGCTAAGTGATTAAGGAAGGCCTCTTGGAAACATTACTTCTAACATTAAATCAGCGAACGTTTTAACGCCTGTTTTTTTCTCAGGCTTGCTTGCAATTTCGTAAGTTGCTCAGTTATCTAACTTTCAGGTAAAGCTATTATCCTCGCAGTTCATGATGGGCGCAATTTTAGCAATAGCGTAGAGAAGCCTGAAAAATTCACGACTTCAACGGGATTTGAACCCGTCAGTGGCTTCATAGCTCAGTTCGTTAGAGCGTCGCACCAGTATCGCGAGGTCACGGGTTCAGACCCAGTTGAAATCCTGACGTTTTTCAGGCTTCTCCACGCAATTGCTAAAATTGCGTCCATAACCGCGAGGATCATCGCTTTACTTGATTTCCTATCCGTAGTTCAGTACTGATATGATTCATTTCATATATCATTTCGTTCATTTTATCTAACTTTCATTTCGTCTTTATTCCACAACTCAAATGTATGAAATGTGTTCTAAAATCATCTCTAGAATGTCTCTAGGCGTAACCAATGCACCGGATGAAATTTATCACAGTTTTCCGTAAACAGTGCTGTTGTTTTTGTCCTTGTGTAGAAATCATTTCACCCTTTTATGTGAATTGCTTTCAACATTTAGCAGCATGTGGTCCGCTTAATGACCAGGATTCATTTTGAGTAACGTAAAAATCAATTCAAATTGCGTTTACCTGCATGCCAAGCTCTCAGCATACCGGACCTCCGTTATTTTTTGAAAAAGAGCCCATTAACTCGCCGTTTCATACTGGTTTCCATCGTTTTACTGAAATCGGTCAGAAACACGGGAAAGGGGAATTTGGAGGGTTAAAATCCAAAAAATTCCCTCCGGAGTATGCCCCCGAATCCCTTAGTAACTTTTTCGTTGTTTTGGAAACCGGTTATTAATTATCCTAGATCCGCCCCTGCTTGAACAAAGCACTTTTAAATCAATCAGTCTGCGTGGTAACATTACGATCATAAAATCATCACGAACTATCAAAGGCAAACCATTGGATGCCTAGTGCCAAACTTGCACCTTCTATCGAGTTTTGATGGCGGAACACTCAGAAATCATTGAATTTTTGTATAGGTTAGTTTGGTCCCTCTCAAGGAGTCTAAGCGATCGCTGATTGATATCACTCCCTTGCCATCTGCTTCAAGTCGTTTATGGAAAATAAATCAACCAATCATTGCAGATAAACCGATATTCTCTAGTGCCTTTTATCTTTCCAGTTTTTAAAAGGAATTATCAAACGGGAAGCGCGGTAAAAAAAATAACCTCCTTCTTTTTACTCTTGACGTCTGTTTCTATGGAATTAAATTGTCACCCTGGCATAGTAATGATCTTTTACATGATCTATTAAAAATACAAAAAACAGTTGAAGGCGACAGCTCAACGCTTTCTAAACACGTTAACATAATTAACATACTTTCTACAGGTCGGAATATTTGATCTGATCCATGGTTTAATTTCCATTTTGAGTTTTTACCAAAGTGCTTTAATTTGAATTTCATTTCATTAATTTCTTTTCGTTTTAGGTCAAAGCGTGAAGATTTCGGGGATTCCGATTGGCTTAAGCAGAAAGCAGACGCTTTCAAGAAGTGGAAAAACCCAGCTCATTGTTTTGCTTATGTGTTCGACGTTCGGCGGCCGTTAAACAGCGGCCTTGCTTGACCTCGGATCGATCGGTTGAGACAGTGTTCCATCATAGTCACTACAACTTGTCACCTTAAGAACACCTTAATATGATTGTCTGAGATTAAGGCAAATTGACAAATTCAAATGGCTTTGACAACATTGGCGTCGTTAATGTTTATGGTACTTCTTGCCCATCCTCCTTTGCCAAGCAGCGCAGAAGTAAAGCTCGGACTTTTAATTCCGTTCAAACGAACAAATCGACTTGGAAACCATTATCACAGAGGGGAATTCTATTCATCCGCCATGAGCATCGCGGTGGACGACATTAACCATCAACCCGATTTGTTACCTGGTCAAAATGTCAGCTTCATTTGGAATAACACAGACTGCGAAGAATTCAAGACACTCCAGTCATTGGTCTACCAACTCAACGAAGGTGTGTCAGCATTTATCGGACCGGGTTGTAGCTGCAACACATCTGCGAGAATGGCAGCCTCCTTTAACAAAACCATGATATCTTATGTAAGTAACTCGAGTGAGCTTGTCAGTGGTTGTTGTACAATGTTCAAATTGGGCATCTTTTAAAACGCGTTTGATAGCTGCTTCGAGGAAAATCTTTAAAAAAATCCGAAAGTAAAAAAAAAAAAACAAAACAAAAAAACATTCAAATGAAGGAAAGGGTTAAGAAGTCATTTAATTTCGTCGTTAGATTCGAAAACTAAAAATGACTCGCTTTCTTTGTATCACAAACTCTCAATTTATTTATATCACGTTGCGTTCAATTCCGTGCGACGATGAACCGGCCATAAGCATAAACTCCTCTTATTAATCCCAATATTACTGCATTGTGTTCAATTTCAGCTGTGAAATTTTACTGATTTCTAATAATGTTTACGTTGTCAATGAAAAGGTAAAGGCGCAGCTTATCAGCCCGAGGTTGAACAAAAGCGTCCAATAGATTACTTGCTGAAGTTTTTATTTCTAACGCGTTGCTATGAGACACCATTTTAAACCTACCGTATTTCAGGCATAGAGTAAATAATTTATAATGCCCTATTTCAGGTGACGATCAGTTAAAGTTGTTCTTTTTTTGCTCGCCCTGTCAATAAGTAGCCATTATTGACGTACATAGACCATGGTTGGAAAAGCACTACATGGATGGGTAATGGTTGGAAAAGCATTATGGGTCATGACGCAGATGTACTTTTCCGTCTCAAACATGTGCTTTTCCCGATATTTTTTTTATGGCGAAATTGAAAGTAACAAAGAAGAACTATCTCCGCTCGCAGCCATTTACTCAACTCTACTGTCTGTGAAAAAAAGCGCTTACATTATTTTTTTTTCCAAAAATTTCCTTTATATTTTCCGTCAGGATTACTAACCTCTTACTAACCGAGCTCGAGTGCCGTATTGGGGAATATTGGCTCGAGGTCGTGGCAGTACGGATGGAGCACAGCGAGGTCCTTACAAAGACGACTGAGGGCCAATATTCCCCAGTACGGTCCCGAGCGTAATAATTGCAAGGCATCATTTCATTGAGCGGTCGGACACTTCTCTGCTTGATCTTCGAAAAATATTTCGCGTTTAAAGTGGTACTATGATTTCCTTTTTTCCTTCAGATTTTGAAAGCGTGTTTGCTTAACACCTAACTGGCAAAATTTTGAGCTTTGAGTTTTATCCAAAGGCTGTTTATTTTGAGTGTAAGTTTTGGATTTCACGGTCCGCCATTACTCACGTTCAAAACTGGCCGATTGGACCTCAGAGGGTTGGATCTAGAGAAAATGACGTTATTTACTCACTAGCTTAAAATTTCAGCGTGTAGACGCAAATTTATTACATATGCAAAACACGGGTTTAAAAGTCTGAAAGCCCGAAACTCCCGTGCTGCATATTAATTCGGCCGCGTACACACGCATTGCATTCTTAAACTAGTGAGTCTTTGACGTCATTTTCTCCTCGACCCAGCTCTCTCAAGATTTTAAAGTTAGTAATGGAGGACCAATAAATAAGAAAATTCCAGTTAAAATAAACAGGTGTCTTTTTAAAATCAGAACTTAAAACTTGGGTCAGTTAGTGTTTAGTTAACATAGTTTTGAAATCCAAAGAAAAAAAGAATTTTTTTTTTGGTCGTAGTACCACTTTAAATGCAATCTTACCCCGTGGTCCCAGGTGACCTTCCTTGAGGCTACTGCGTGGTCACTAAGTACGTAAACAGGCAAAATGGCAGGTGAAAGACGTATTTTTGCGGTTAATGCTCTTTTACTTTACTAGCTTCTCTTGCTTCAACTTTTCAGTGCTGTGGCTACTTTTTAGCGCTTTTAATGCTTCAACGCCTCTGCCAAAGCCATTATATTGTGACACGAGTCGACCCCGGCTGGGCGGGTTACCCAGTGTGGTAGACTGGGCAACCCCGCCTCGGCGGGTTACCTCATGCACCTATGATGTAAATGCGAGATTGAAAAAATTGGAGTTTATATGGACAAGAGGGTTACCCACCTCCATGTAAACAGGCCCAAAGAGACGCAAATGAAACTTGCTTTGTACCAAACCTAGACACCAGTCATGGACGCAAATGTTAACAGTTATCGTGAACACAATAAAGATTCAAGAGCTGGTTCAATGGTGACCTATTGAACAAGGGTTCACTTACCAATAGTTTAATTGTTTTGACTGGCAAGCTTTTTAGTTGATTGTTTGATTGCCGAACCCGATCGCAAATAAATTACTTCAATCATTGAAGTGACACGGCTTCTATGATATTAAATTGCTACTTGGCATTCACTCAAGCATCCCCTGTTTCGTAAATTGCCCTTCCCGCTCAGTATCAGGTTGAAAGCTACGTAAAGACGCTATTTTGATTCAACGAATCAAACAAAATTCGAACCATTCTCCCGTACAACCTCAAAATGACCGCGCACTGGCGCAAAAGAAAACAAGTCTGAAGTGAGTACCACCTTTACTCGGACAAACTATATCGTAAACTCCATAGGATATCTGGGTAAGGACAACTTGCAAAATATTCAGAACGAATTCGCTAAAACGCAAATCTAAAAGAAAGCGGTTTCCCAACGACATGAATCATTACACATCCATTTTTACTTTCGACAGATGTGCAGCAACCCAGAAGTCTCGTTTAAAGAGTTGTATCCTACGTTTATCCGCACCTTTGCCATCGACACTAAGCTCACCCCAAGTTTGCTGTCTCTCCTCAACCATTACCACTGGAAAAGAGTGGCAATCATCTACGAAAACGTCACCAAATGGATCGAGATAAAAAACAATATGGCGAAGCGGTTGAGAGCCAAAGGAATAACTGTCGCTCTGGAACTATTGACGCATCCCTCGGCGCATTACAGGCCTAAAAACCACACAGATAACTATAGAGGAATTATGAGAAAAATCAAAGAGGAGGCCCGGAGTAAGTGTACTGAAAAGGACTTTGTGCATTTAGTTAAGTATGAGGGTTACATACAAAGTAATTATTGATCATTTGATTCCGCTCCCAAAAAGTTCTAAAATATCAGGAACGTCGTCGAGAGTAATTTATGCGTTTCTAGAAATTCACGTTTGCTGTTATGTCCAGAAATAAACGTAATTCGTCCACACTTATCCGGATATTTTTTAATCTTGGGGTGTAGGAATGGCGCAGTGGTGAGAGCACTCGCCTCCCACCAATGTGGCCCGGGTTCGATTCCCAGGGGCCCGTTTCTCGAAAGTCCCGAAAGCTTTTCGGGCCCAAAAACCCATTTGTGAAACTGCTAACCGCTTGTTTTGGAAAGCCGATCTTTTAACGTGTTTTCAAGGTAACAAAAGAAAAATAACTGTGAAGGTTGACAAATTTAAATCCTCTCCGTTCTTGAGATACAAAGGGAATTGTGACATCCGCAAATGGCCCGTAAAGTTTCGGGACTTTCGAGAAACGGGCCCCAGATCCGGTGTCATGTGTGGGTTGAGTTCATTGGTTCTCAACTCTGCGCCGAGAGGTTTTCTCCGGGTACTCCGGTTTCCTCTCTCCTCCAAAACCAACGTTTGACTTGATTTCAGTTTACAGTGTCCCCAAGTAGTGCTCCAGAAGTTATACATGTGGATCCACGCCATTCTTTTCCAACTTCAACATCACTCGTGTACCCAAAACTCTTCCCCAAGTAAGGAAATTTTTTAGGAAAATGGTCAATATTTAGTCGTCCAGAGGATTATCTCTCTAAGAAAGAGCGTTGAATATAAAATCGCTCATTATTCCTAAGTTTATATATATCTCGTCGCCGTTATCGGTCTCCGAAAACTTCATAAGAAAACTCAATCCAACAATTTATAAGTCTTTATGTAACGGAAGAGAAAGTAAGTAAGTTAGTCGACTATTTCAGACGAACAGAACAAGTTTGCAGTACATTTGGACCACATTTTCCTTTGTGTTATCTCTTCACGATGCCCCTGTTACAGCAAAATCTTATTCACTACTTGCACAAATCCCATAATACACCTCTTTTACTCCCCCTCCCCCCCCCCCCCCCCAAAAAAAAAAAAAAAAAAAAACTGCATAAGGATTGTCTTCGACTTCTCAGGAGAAATTGCAAACAATGGTTATTCATAAGTCTTGGGGGGTAATAGAAGTGTATTATGGGATTTTGCAAGTTGTGAATTTATGGGAATCCAGAAGGAAAAACACTTTTCTTTAATATCTTAATTCATGCGTTCGTCAGAAAAGGCGATCTTAAGACAAGCTTTCTTATTACACCTAAGAATGGGAGGCACTGTTATGACCGTATAGACTGTCACCAGTATTGCTGAGCTCGTCCTTTCTCTTGTACTCTTCCTTACTAGTTGTCGTGTTTGTATCGGACTTCTATATTGCCCGAGAAGGAATGCTGCACGCTTATGACGAAGGAATGATAAACGGGGATTACGCCTTCATCATTTTTGAACTTGACCAAACTCAAGTAGCACTTTACAGAAAACAACCTTTCAAATGGTTCTTCAGCAGTTACAAAGAGACTCTCAACCGCTATCATCATTTGACGGAAGCGTTTGAGGCTGTTTTTGTTTTGGCCATCAAAAGCCCAGAATCGGAGAGCTACGAAAAATTTACTGCAGAGGTAAAGCGACGATCAAAAGAGGCGCCATTTTTCAGCGACGTGTATACAGGATTTTTGTGGGGAAGTGGCAAGCCTGATTTTCTTGCTAACGAAACCAAGGTAATATTTGAATTTTGTTGGAGGTTAGACACTTGCCAGGAGCCCATCTGGAGCGTGCAACTTCCATAAGACCTCTGTGAAACGGCGTTTTCACAAGTAGGTTTATTTTTAGACTAGCCCTTCCCGCGAATTAGGTCAAAAACAAAGGCAGTTCCGGTTCGGTGAATTCGCGGGAAATTCGATCTAAAAATAAATCGGTCTGTGAAAACGCCGTTACACGAACACAGTAGGGTTGTAGGCTCCGGGTCATGGGTTCCTGACTTGCTCAATATGTGAAAATACCTATTTAACAATTACTCTGTAAGCGCACTTTTGATATGAAATGGTAAATGGCCAACTCATGGCCAGGTGCACAAAGACGAGTTGGCGAATACCATTCCCATATCTAACAAGAGCGGATGTAATGATTGCTGTATTTAATTTTAATAGATTATAAGCGTTTGCATACTTGAATGATATTTCTGGCGAATCGAATGAGCGTGCGAAGTAGTTAAGAAATAAATATTCAGACGGCACAAAAACTAACATCGCCTGGGTATTATCCCACAAGCACCATGCATATATTGGGGTAGTTGTATTAAGTATAGGTCATTGTCATCTTGGCCAGCAAACAAGCCGCACTTTCTTCGTCGTACTTAGCGCGATCATACTTAAGACGAGCTAGTAACTAAAATTTAGGGAGCCGATCAGAGCGCTAGAAAGGCTTTATCTGAAGTTGAAAATGTAACACATAAAAAAGTAAATATATTAGTAAAGCTATAGCTATTTACCAACTTAATCACAGCAGACGCGAACTGTCAAACAAGCCAGTCATAACACTGAGAGAACCAGTGCCATCCGCGGGAAAACGCCCACAAGCAAGTAACAATCTGATTGGTTGAGAATGAGGCGCTATATTTTTAAACCAGTCAATACGCATTGAAATGCAAAACGAAAAACAATCATGATGTTACTTTCCTTTTCATACGAGACCATTCTAGACTAATTTATTAAATTGTTCTTTGGGCAATAAGCCGGAAAATAATTGTGATTGTTTGTGTTCTATTTGTTGGTTGTTGCCTTTGTTTAGGTACCTATATATGGAGCTTATCTTTATGATGCCGTGTACCAATATGCTCTTGCTCTAAACAAAACCCTGGCAATGAAACAACCAACTACAGGGCAAAACATAGCTAAAAAAATGCAAGACATACAATACGATAGTAAGTGACAGTGCTTTCTGTTTTCATGGTTTTATGGGAAATGGGAAATGGGAAAATGTTAATTTTTTTCCCGCAGAAAAAGACCTGCATAAATGAAAAGTCTCGAGAATTGAACGCAGGGTAACAAAATGAGAGAATGTAATTTGGTTTTACTGAGGAATATCAAGATGATAGAAGAAGTATACGGTTTCAATCCGACTTGGAAATATGGTTTCGGTAGTCGAGGATATTTTATACCTCACCGAGAAACACTCAGTTCCTCTTACATGGCGAAAGTATAAGGTGAATGCAAGAGAAAATAAGGGGGGAAGAGAACTCATTCCCCCTACATACGTTTTCCCATGGGTAATATGTCTCAAGCTTTTTTACATAGTTTTTGCAAAGGAAATTGATCAGGAAATGGAAAATTACTAGCCAGGTAATGGTGCTCACGCTTCACTGCAGGCCGAAGAATGTGATTACTCAAAATGGCCTACTTATATTTTATTTAAAGGCATTCTTGGGTACAAAATTCACTTTGACACGAGTGGAGACGCGGAGTTTAACATGACATTATTGGATATGCAGTCCATAGGTAAGGAAACGTTTTGTGCAGCTTGTACTGTACATCGGGTCAGAAATGTGTTTAGCGGTTTCTGATTACTTAATCCTCAGTCTAAAGATGAATTAATATGCCTACCCTTTAAATTGCCTATCACCCTTAGCCAGTGATAATGAATTCTGATAATATATGTCCACCAAAGACGTCCCGTGAAGAAATAACTCTTGTTGTCTTCTTAGATTTCTTTTTCTAAGCGGGCAAAATCCTTGTTTTCCGCCATAATGAATTTAAAAAGGAGCGAATGAAAGCCTGGGAACTAACTAGCTTGTGACTTAAGCCATAGTTAATTGAGGGGAATGATTATGAAACCCGACAAATTTCTTTGTTGTATGTTTGTTCTCTTTTTTGGCCCTGAGTGTGCGCAAAACACAATAGTTGTTTACTCCGTACTGAGGAACTAACCAATAGAAAAGTGTTGGTTACGTAATTCATGCACAGTGTATAGGCGCAAAACATAATGAGATTCGCGGTGCGTCCTCCAACCCGGTATATTTTTCACACTCACTGACTTCTATTCTCATAAATCGAACAAGAAATTGTGCCAGGAAGGTGTGTGTCTGTTGGAGTTTATTCAGCAAAAGAGAGCAAAATGGGAGCCAACTGAGAACATTTCTCTATTCACCGCGAGACACGTCGCTAAGGACGACTTCCAGCGTCGCATAATCCTGGGTTCATCCCAAAACGAACAAGCCAATAGTTCCAATAGTTCACATTGACTTTCAGACATTTTGTCAGCCAGAATTGTAAAGTTTCACATTGAATCACATATAGTTCTGTCTTT
>OX421452.1:4382953-4405453 GCA_949126865.1 Montipora capitata | reverse complement strand
TATCTCGCTAAGCGGGCAGGCAATTTTGCCATATGAACACCCAGTCAGTCCGGTTACCGGTAGGGAAATAATACAATGCATTTTCTTGATGGAACGACCATTATCGAGTTCTTTCTTTGATGAAGCTCGGAATTCACCACTTTTCATATGGGAAACCCGGCTGAAAGTTGTCATATGAACAGAAACCAATTTCGTCCCGGTAACCGAGCCAGCGTGCCGTCAATCGGGAACATGTGAGGAGGCCCTAAACTTGAATGAAATTTGGAAATCGGTTAATCTTGAGGACTGGGACAACGATTTTCTACTGAAGCTATTTTGGTTTTGAGAAAAAAGTAATTACTTGACTGTTCCCTCATTATAAGCGCCTTTCGAAGTCAGTGAAAGAAATGTTCGAAATAAGGTGAAGAAATCAAAGGATTGGAACTTGCGGGATTGCAAGCGGAGCCGAGAAATTGAATCTTATCCAGAACAACTCTAGCTCGTGGTCAGAATCAAAGTAAAACTCTAACCACTCTGCCACGCTGCTACCTTATGAAAGAAAAAATGGTCACGTTCTTCTTTCCGGGAAATTAGGACACTGCAGTGCTAAAAAGAGCACTGTTTTCTTGTTTCTGTAGTCTTCTAATAGAACACCTTACAAACAGCTTGTCCCAGTTTTAGAGTTCCTATTTTGTCCTTGTAAGGCCTCAAATCGATTTTCTTGTGTTTTTCAGACAGTACAGATTGGAACGGGAATTGAAAAGTTTGTTGTGGAAGATTGACTACAACGAAATTTGCTTCGAAAAGAAAAGGAATTCTATGACCTCTTTGGGAAGCAACGTTGTAAGAGCCCATTCCATGGCAAGTGACTTGGTAAGAGATGCACCCATCCGTGGATCCACTCATCCACCCGTTCATTCATCACGCCTCAATATTTATTCACCAATGTATTCGTCGACCTTTCAACACAAAATCATGAGTCATGATATTAGTGGCATATCCATACTTCAATACTTGAGTTTCGACTTACATTTATGGTGAGCGATTTTATTGAGCTGAAACCTCTCGCCGGAACACTGTCTTGTTATCTTAACAAATTTATTTCTTTACCGCGGTTTAACCATCAACTAACTCACAACTAGTGTAACTATTTTCTGTAATAAAGAAAAACAAAAGACAAAGGGTTAGTCACTATTTTGGGGGGGAACGAAAGTTTCTTGCATTTTCTGACAGGGTTTGCCAGTGAATCCTGGAGAAAGCTGTGAGAAATAAACGAGTTATGGACGTATGATTGATACGCAACCACATAAAAAAATATAACATAACCTTTTTGCGGTTCGGCTGAGTGGTATTTATGAAAGTTCGTTGTTTTATTTCTCTGAAGCAAAGAGAGACCGATCCTGAAATGTTAGCCCCTCTACTTGATGATGAAGACGAGCTTTATAAGTACACAGCCATAGCAGTATATAAGGTACTGTAATAAGTGCTTTTACCTCATCAGCAATAACTTGTTATTAAGAGAGGAAACTTCAATGTTTGGAACGTTTTATGTTCATATTTGGCAAATTTTTATCTCTGCATGGGCAACTACACTGGCAAAGTCCAGACCTCATTCTTTGCTACTACACCATAGAATTGGAATACCCGAAATGTTCAGTTTACTATTATTATTTTTTCACGTATTTCGTCTCCGAAATGAACCCAGTAGCATTCTGTTTATTCTGGCCCTGATGGGAGAACGAACAGAATAAGCAGCAAACGGTTTACTCTGTATATACAAAATCCGCTTTCTTGTAAGATTACTTTTCCATGAAAACCGCTCGCGAACCTCCAAAAATCGCATCAAAACTATTTCGGGCGTCAGTTCCCGGGGGCCCGTTTCTTGAAAGTTCAGAAACTCTTTGGGCGTATTCCGGGGAACTTATTTCTCTTAATATTTCCCAAACGAATCCGTTTTGATGCCTAAAACTTGCCGGGCAATTATGCAGCTTTTTCGGGTCTAGATCTTGAAAATATGTTAAAGGACCAGCTTTGGAAAACCTTTTTCCAGTGATTCTGTGAATCCTAATACCGCTAAAGCAAAAGAGAAGTCGCAGATAAAAATGCGTAGTATTGATTTTATGTTCGTTGTTTCGTTCCGCAGGGAAATCTGGTAGCAGTAAAACGGTTAGCTAAGAAAAACGTCGACTTGACAAGGACTGTGTTGATGGAACTGAAGCAGATGCGCGACTTGAGGCATGATAACCTAAATCCCTTCATTGGTGCTTGTATCGACTCGCCAAACATTTGCATCATATCGCACTACTGCCCCAAGGGAAGCCTTCAGGTGATCCATTTAATTCTAAGTACGACGACATAGAGAACTCCACGGGAACTGACCAGCAGTCAACGCGTAATTATTAGGGAGCTTAAGCACGCGTGTCACACGCGTTTTTGAGACGCGGACGGCAATGGGAAGGCAACATTTCGCTTGCCAGGACAGTGGTGTCTCCCAGATTTTTACACTAATCATCTCAAATAAAGAAACGATACTTGGCTTTTTGTAAATGTGGTTGTGTGAAGACAAGTTAAAAGGGAAAATAGCTCACTTCCGGTTGCCGTCCGCGTCTCAAAAACACACTTGCTTAAGCTTCCTACTAAGGGAGGGAGTCAGGGCGGCTTAATGGTTATCAACCGTGCCTACCACCTCTGCGACCTGGGTTCAACTCTCGGCCCCGATGTCGTATATGGGCTTAGGGTTAGGGTCAGTCGATCTCAATCTGACTCCGAGAGTTTTCTCCGAGTACGCCGGTTTTCCTTCCTCATCAAAATCGACTCTCATTCAATTACATCCGGCCGCAGGCGGATACCCTCGATAGGGATAGCCTCTGGTATCGTTCCCTTTCATTATTTAACTACATACATAATTACATACATACATACTTAATTTACCACTCCCCATAGGGGCTCTCAGGGCCAATGAACACAATCACCACAGAACAGAACATTCAAAAACAACTGTTAAGAATCCTAACTGGCCGGAGGCAAGCTGGTTGGCTATTTACAAGTGCAGGTGAGAAGTTAAATCGGGTACTACCAGGAACAAATGCCCAGGGACTACCAGGAACAAATGCCCAGGGACTACTAGGAACAAATTCAACCAGTGGTCAGAACGTGATCTCCACTCTAACCACTGGGCCGCATTGTCTCCTAAAAAAAAAATAGGTGCTTTTCAGCGCCAATGAAACACAGTTAACGAAACGACGAAGCTGAACAACAACAACAACTGTTAAGAATCCCAACTGGCCGGAGGCAAACCAGTTGGCTATTTACAAGTGCAGCTGGGAAGTTGAACCAGGGACTACCAGGGACAAATTCAACGAGTGGTCAGAGTGAGTCTTGAACCCGGGATCTCCCGACCTCAAGGCAAGCGCCCTAATCACTGGGCCACACTGAATGAATAAAAGTGCTATTATTATTAAATCGCCTCCAATCGAGGCGACCCGTTGCGTGAAGTCCACGTATCTGCAAAGAGGCTAGCCGTGACATTGAAAGTTGCACGCGTGCTATGTCTTTGAGTCAAGCTCAAGCACATGGCGTCAATGCGCAAGATCAGAAAACGCATCAACGTCACGTGACTAACTGAATCCCAGGACACGGCTTTACTGAACTTTACATTTTCCAGGACATTTTGGAAAACAATGACGTGAAGATGGATCACATGTTTATAGTTTCGCTTGTATCGGACATAGTCAAGGTGGGTTTAATAACCTTTCAGTGTGAATGGAAACTTTAACAGGGATGCACAAATATCGCTTCTGCAGTCTAGAATCTATGTAGTTTTATATGGAGTTTTCTGATTGCCAAAAGAAAAGTTTACATAGATTTCACATGTCTCTGTATGAAAGTAGAACATTTATCCAACAAGGGCTCTCTTTGGAATGGTCTTTTACCTCCTGCCGGTTAGAATCGGATATCCCTACCGATTTTACCTAATGGAAAGAAGCCTGACCTCATCTCTTTTCTTGGGCAACAAAAGTGAAGTGAAGAGAAAGGCCTTAAGAATCCTAACTGACATGAGGTAAATCTCTGGAAATTAGCAAGCACTCGCCCACGCTGATTCCCCGACGCTACAAATTGGTTAACTTAGATTAGGAGCGGATAACCGGGAGAGTTGATATCTTATGTATATGGTCCGGGCATTCAACACTAAAATAGATGTGGATAGCTTTAAACATTTTTGTAGGCTCTTAGCCTCACAAAAGAATGGCCAAATGAAAAAACACAATCGCAATACATGTGCATCACGTTTCTTTGCTGTCATTTACAAAACAAAGATGTTTCATTTGGTAAACATGTCCGCCATTTTTTTGTTTTGCACAAGAAATGTCGTTTCAAAAATGGGCCTTCTTACACCTGTGTTGTCCTGCAAACTAAGCTAAGATGATGTACTTTCCTCGTGATTGACTCTTGCTTATTCATAATGTGCCGGTAACAGGTATCGATGGCCTCCTATAAAAGCCCTTGTGTTTTTGTAGGAAATTCATGTCTTCTCAGTTTATTTCCCGGGGGTTTTTCATATCCTATAAACAGTTCTCGTTAGTAATCGTTACTTGCCCAAAATTTCCTATGACCTCATTCAGTATCTCCTTGACTTCGTTCCTAGGGTATGTTTTATCTTCAAAGCACAGACATCAAATCTCATGGAAATCTGAAGTCACCCAACTGTTTGGTGGACAGCCGCTGGGTGTTAAAAATCGCCGATTATGGGCTCCCTGCGTTTAGGGAAAAGCAAGCAAAAACGTATCCTTCGGAGCATGCGTATTACAGAGGTACATATCTTCTTTTGTTGACTGTTGAAGAATTTTACCAGGCTAGCAAAATGATTGACTTGCTAGTTAATTTAACATAGGCAAAAATGAAAATGATTTTTAGTGTTGAAAGTTTCGATGACTGCATGTCAGCCACCTTTATCGAACGAACAAGGTAAACAGGCCCGAGTTGCTGAAACCATGGTTAGCGATAACCAGCTTTAAATACCTTGGAAATCGATAAGTTTTGATACTTCCTAACCAACAGTTTGCACTAACCAGGCTTCTATCAACCGGCCCCAGCTTGTTAGAGTAATCGTTTTCTGAGAACTATTTCCCGCGTAAATTCTACAGTTAATTTACGCACATGTCACCCAATAAGAGACGACACTGCACATTTGATTGGTTTGATGTGATATTTCTTGACTTCGAATATCGATAGTCAGAGTAAAGTCAGAAAACGATTACCCGTGAGAGAGGTATGCCAATTGAATCGAATGTACGCTTGCAAGTCATGACCTCAGTCTTGCTAGTAAAAAGAAAATAAATGTAAATGCTTTGCTTGTAGTGGAAGTGCACTTATCTATCTGATAATCAAGCTAGTTCACGGGCACCCCACTTCTAAGAATCAATCAGATTCAAACACAACAGAAACGTGACTAAGAACCAGAACTGGCAGGAGGCAACCAGTTGGCTATTTACAAAACATGGTAGAGTTGAATCCGGGACAACCGGAAACAAATCCAAACGGGATTTGAACCCGGGACAACCGGAAACAAATCCAAACCAGAGGTCAGAACGGTGTTTGAACCCGGGGCAACCGCATGCAAACCCATAATACTTACTTCTCTTCCTGTGCAGACTCGGCCGTATGATCTTGTAGAAGATAATGATGTTGTTCAAAGACGATGATGATGGCGATAATAATAACATGTCTTTTTTTCTATTGCGCACGCATCCCATAATTCTCATGGTAGTCTTTAAGATTAACCAAAATCTGCAATATTTACAAAATAAGGGACGTCCAGCAACATACTCTCTAACGATTGTCCTCTGATGATTGTCCCTAACTTCTTTTTCTTTAATAAGACCTTCTTTGGGTTGCACCGGAAATTCTTCGTCTTCCAAACCGTCCAACCAGGGGAACCCAGAAGGGAGACGTTTACAGCTTTGCTATCATCTTACAAGAGTTCCACACGCGCGAGGGACCTTACAGCTCCAGCTACATGGATCCCAAAGGTACTTTATCATCTGTGACATTTAAACTTCGGCGCTAACTCTCTCCAATATTATTAGTGTAATATGACAACTGTCATTGCCTCTTCATATCAACCCCGTAGCCCGGATGGTCGAGCTACAGGGGTGAATTTTATCATCTTGAGCTAAGTTACGAAAGTGAAAAAGCCATCACTGACCACAGAACTACAAACGCTCAAGCTACTTGAAAGAGAAAATAAAGCAGACACCGGTAACGAGAGACTATAGTGTTCGTATGGAAAGATGTACGGGCCCGGTTGTTCAAAAGCCGATTAACGCGAATCCGAGATTAAAAAACCGATGGAGTTTATTTCTCTACTCCCAAAGGCTGTTCAACGCTGATGATCGGCAAAACCTTACAGTAGAAGTAGTCAAACTTGAAAAACAAAATAAGCGAAATAAACTTTCACAAAAAGGTTGAAAATCCTAGATTAATAAAACCAAAATAATTCACTTACTGGAAAATTATAGACGAACGATCGACGTTTCGGCCATATCACACGGCCTTCATCAGGAATCTGCCGAGTCAGCTTGGGTCAATGCCTCCAGTTCAGTGCCCATCACCCCCTTATACACAAGCTAGGCGTGATACGCACCCTTGAACATAGAGCCAACACCCTAATCAGCCAACCGGACGAAGTAGAGAAAGAGAAGGAACACATCAGGAAGGCATTGAATCTTTGTAGCTACCCAAGCTGGGCCTTCCAGAAAGCATCAAGTTCTTCGCAACGCGACCATCAGCGACAGGGACAAGAACAGAGGACTGGACCTAGTGGATTGTGGAACATCCGGATAACTATCCCCTATGTGACCGGTGTCTCTGATGCTATGAAGTCAGTCTTCAGATCCTTCGGTTTTTCTACCACTTTCAAGCCATGTAACACCTTAAGCAGAAGTTGGTAAATGTCAAGGACAAGCCCCGTAAAGATAAGATCTCCCATGTGGTATACGGGATAAGGTGCGGTTCGGATATTTGCATTGAAACCTACGTTGGAGAGACCAAGCAGGCGCTGGGCTCGAGAATGGGATAGCATAAAATATCTAGTACCATCGAGGCACAGAATTCTGCCGTCTATAACCATTTACGAAGCTCGGGGCACTAGTTTGATCTAAATGATGTCAAGATCCTGGACAAGGAAGAAAACTGGGTCAGACGTGGCATTAAAGAAGCTGTTTGGGAGAGGGTAGAGGGCCCTTCTCTTAACAAGAAAGGGGGGCTACGGTTCGTGCTATCGCACACTTGGGACCGTGCGTTTTACGGGACGTGCCGAGTCAGCTATCACGTGACACTTGCGTGACCCAAGCTGACTCGGCAGATTCCTGATGAAGGCCGTGTGATATGGCCGAAACGTCGATCGTTCGTCTATAATGTTTCAGTAAGTGAATTATTTTCGTTTTATTATATGGCTCAACTGGATGACTGATGCAATTCATTGTCAATCCTAGATTAACTTAATCGGCTTTCGAACAGCCTGGCCCCGGTGTTTGTCGGCAACAGGATCAAGCTACTCGTTCCTATAAGAAAAGGAAATCTGCCGGTCTCAATTTGAATTTTATAACGCATTAAAAATAAGCATATTATGATAACGTTGTTGACCTACTGACGCTTTGAATTATACAGAAATCGTAAGCAGAGTACAGAATGGAGAGTTTCCACCATTTCGTCCGACAGTATCTGAGCTTATCGCTGGAGTCGAAGAGATGCGTGAGTTGATGAAACAGTGTTGGGAAGAGAATCCAGACCTGCGGCCGGATTTTCACGAGATCAAGAAGACTATGAACAAGATGTTAACAAACAATGGGATGTAAGTTGACCGTAATTGGCTCAAGACATATTTGGTGAAGAGGTCATGTACCGGTTAGAAAGTTGGGTGTTTTTTTCCAAATGAAGGCGATTCAAGCTCCATCTTTGTCGTCGGTCTTTCTTATTAAATTTAATCACTATTTCCTGTTACTTACCTAATGTAATTTGACATAAAAGTAACTTGCCTGAATTGTCAAAATTCAGCTTGACGAACGTCTGTGAGCACCAAAAGTCTTTAAACGCAAGTCAAACTTTAGTTTCTACCGAAAGCTTAAGAGAACTCCGTTACAGATCGATCAGCGACAAAAGAGCGCAAATTGATAAGTAGATAAGATGAAAACCTGTTTATCCAGTTCTATAGTGTCATCATGAGAATGTTCTAGGAACATTATGTAATATTCTAATTGGGGCCTTCAAATAAACAGACAGGCATAACGCGTACTCGGTGTAAAGCGTGTCTGTTCCAGCACGAGTGTTTCTTCCTTAACATGAATTAACCCTGATAGTTCCCCCCCCCCCCCATAAAATTGACCCAAAATGTGTCATAACAATAAGCTATTGTGCTCTTTTGGGGGATATAACTAGCCGTAGTTACTCACAACTTCATCTATCAAATATTTACTCATTCCGAGCTTTGAGCTGTATTGAATGCAAATATTGTATCAACACAAAATCGACGCAAAGATCAAGAGCTGCTACGGTCTAACTATTAATAAGATCAACTATGTTCATTTTAAAGGAGAACTAACATTTTCGACAATATGGTTTACATGATGGAGAAGTATGCTGATAACCTGGAAGAACTGGTGATTGAAAGAACTGGACAGCTTGTCGAGGAGAAGAAAAAGACAGACGCTCTTCTTGAAAGAATGCTTCCACGGTGCGTGGATTGTGTGTTATACTCATAGTTTCCCGATAATTTTCGTTTGTCATGTTAGGGCCCCGAGAAGACTTTGGAAGCAAAGATGAAGACAAAGCCGAAGACGAAGCTGAAGACGGAGATGGGAAGGGGGACATTGATGGAGACAGCGCGAACAGCGACGGACAACCTACGTGTCATGGAAAGCTCACTTGAAAATCGGGGAACACTACGAAAGTACACAACGCGTTTTTACTTGGGAATCAATGGAAACGATAAACCGAAGCCACCCTCATTTTTATTCGAGTCGATTTCTCTACGAATTGTTTGTTTTTTTTTTTTCGCTCACATTCAGTCCTGTGTTGATATAGATGTTGTGTCAAAATTATCCTTCTTTTCCATCAGACCAGTAGCAGAACAGCTAAAGAAAGGAAAAGCAGTTGAGGCAGAGAGCTTTCACGAGGTCTCAATTTACTTCAGTGACATTGTAGGATTCACCGAACTCTCTGCTGAAAGTACACCTCTGCAGGTGATAAGTTAATTTGTGTGTCTTTAGTAAAGAAGGTTTAGCCTATATTTATACATACAGTCGTTTGTACAGCGTAAGTGTATTGGTTCTTTTTTCGCGTTCTGATCGGAGGTGATTAACGAGGAAAGTTCATCGTCGAGCAGACTGGCCTTCCGTTTCGGTCATTGGGTTCGTTTCGGTAAATAATGAGTTGAATTCGTTAGTTATAAAGTGTTGCATAACTTTGTGTAATGATATGACATATGTGGATATTTTAATCAAGTGGAATATGCCACTCCTTCTGGAGGATGGTATTATACTGTATTTCATTGCACTTGAAAACGCATCGTGGACGTGATGTGTTATACAACGTGCGATTGGTAGTTTAGTCAATGAATTATTACCGAGTTTGAGAAATTCACCTCCAGTTTGGCAACTAATTGCTAAAACACCTTTCACTTTGTAAAAACTAAGTCAGTCACCTAGAAAGAAGCAACAGGTAGGCTATTGATATGAACGCTTGGCGAGGATAAATTTGGGACCACCCGACCGAGGAAACTCTGTTGATCGCCATGATCAGAACGGCTAGATTCAGTTTAAGCCGGGGCATCCATGAAAATGTATTGGACCATATACGACTTTTATCTAACTTCCCTCTGGTACAATTTACATTGCAACGTGCCTTACCGTGGCCACCCGAAAAACTTTCACATTTGACAATTACTGTAACTACGTCAACTCAACAACCCATTCAACGGTGTTCAACTTACAACTGTACGAACTTTGCAAGGAGGCGTGACTGTCAATCATATTCACACATCCTGATTGGCGGACAATTTGTAAAAAACTTTGTTAGGTGGCCACGGTAAGGCGCGTCGCACTGTAGTTGTTTTTCTGTTTAATCTTTACGTATATAACATTTAATTTTTTTCGAGTCGTTACACTAATGCGCAGATGATCAACAAGCCTCCATATTTTGTCGGCAGGTCGTCACTCTTCTGAATGACTTATACACTTTATTTGATGACATCATCAGCCATTATGATGTATACAAGGTGAGATAATATTAGAGAGCTTAATCACGTGACGTTTTTGAGACACGGACGGAAACCGGAAGTGAACATTTCGCATGACAGGACATCGGTCTCTCCTAGAGTTTCAAACTAATCTTCGCTACTAGTGAGAACGTACTTAATAATATGAATGTGTTGGTGTCAAGACTAGTTAAATAAGAAAACAGCTCACCTCCGGTTGCCGTTCGGAGGTAAAAAAACTTCGCTTGCTTAAAGGGGCAGGGGCAGTGTCACGCTATTTTAGCCAAACTTCAAAACACTACAAGACGTGTTTTGCATCAATGAAGGCCAAAAGAAAATGCTGTGGTTGTGTTACCAATAACTAATGAAGTGCACCGAAGCTATTCTTTGTTGTTTACGGCCAAGGATGGAGAGGATGGAAACGAATTGAATTAGATAAGAGTGTTGTTATGACATGGGTGGGCTCCCCTGCACAGTCACAGGTGAGTCTATTTTTAGAATACCCGTTCCCGCAAAAATCAGTTGTCATGTCCCTGAAAAAACGTGGTAGAAGCAGTCACGCGTGACATGGCTTCTTCTGATTTGTTAAAATGGCGGCCCTTTGTTTGTTTCGGGAGCAAAGCGTAAATCCATTTGTGACTGTGCTGGGGCAAGACTGCAAACTGGTAGATCAACACTCTTATCTAATTCACTCTTGTTGAAACTTGAAAAAACTGGCGAGTGTTTTTTTCAAGTTTGGAGAAGATGTCTTCGGAGGTCGCCAAAAATTAAATGCGAATGGCTCTTTGTGCCATAAATACATACCCTATCTTCTCAGTGGGTTGTCTGCGGGGATGTTGTACGTGTAAGCTAAAGTACTAATTTAAATCTTATACCCAGTTTTGACCTAAAACAGCAAATTTAGTATGACAGTGCCCCTTTAAGTTCCCTAATGAAAGCGGTATTGCGAGCTGCCCTCTGATAAGAACGAAGTTCAGATCGGCTTGCTATAGTGTTGCTGACATAAACCTACTCGATCTATCGATATCTTGTACTTTGTATACAGTATGTATTTTTAAGGAGGTTGGACATAAGTAAAGCTTAACGTTAAATGCTGATTATTTCACGCCTATATAATGCCTAAACCCAGCGAGCAGGCCACTAACTCAGAAGTTTCTTCTTTTCTTTTCTCTTTCGGTTTTTGAAATCATGAATGCAAGAAACCGTTCGTACTTAAATGATGAATGGTTATCTTTCTTCAATATAAAATTGTCAGAATGGAGAAACTGAAGATTACTTTATGTATAAGAGGTCTAAATAAAACCGTTTTGCTAGAAAAATGGTTATTTGTTAAAACCCTGAGCCCTGACATTGAGGCTGTCAAATTGCTAAAAAATATGGTGCGTTTACAGTAAGGACACTTGAACCGTGAACACTTGACATTTTTTTGTACATTGTTTTTCTCGACGACTAAGAAATAAAGGCTCTTCTTATGATGTATAGTGTGTTACATGTATAGCATTTTGTAAGTGTAAAAACATTAAATACTCTTGTCAAAAGGATGAGCCCACATTCTATAGTCACTAAAAATGTACAAACAAATATCAAGTGTTCATGGTTCGAGTGTCCTAAGTGTAAAACGAAGAATGCTTGTTTATTTTTTCCTACAAAAACTCAATAGTTTTGTTTGTTGTGGGCAAAAGTATAAAAGCGACAAGGAGTTTACGATAAAAGCAACTTTTTTCCGTTTGATAAATTGGAAGTTTCAATTTTGTAATTATGTGAAACCGAAACAGTGTTAACTCCGTTAATATTTGGAAATGTTGGATAAACGTTTCGTTTTCATTAATTAAATCTTTCTGAGTGAGTGCGACTTTAGTGCTTGTTTTTCTCTCGGATAAACGATTTGACACTTTCAAAGTTCTGCTTAGCTGTTTAAATGTTAAATTCACTCTTCGAAGAACTAATTTTGAACCATTTGGCAGTAAACGTTAAACGTAGATGCTCGTTCAACCTCCAATTTTGTGGCCTTGTTTGCTTGTACTCTAGTGCGCTCCTTCTGCCCGGCAGGTGGAGACAATTGGTGACGCATACATGGTGGTATCAGGATTACCAATAAGGAATGGACATAATCATGCAGCAGAGATTGCGCGCATGGCATTGCACCTAGTCGAAGCTGTGAAGAAAGATTTTAAAGTGCACCACAAGAGCGATTACAAGCTTAAGCTACGGGTCGGAATCCATAGTGGTAAGAGTAAGCATGCTCTAGAACCATGACATTTTCTTTGATCGATTCAAGAACTGCTGATCTGCATGGAACTTGAAACTTAGAACTAAAACCACTGGAGGGAACGACGTTCTACCCAGGCAACAAGCGCCCTGGCAAATCGGCCTGGAGTCGGAAGAATAGGGCAACGTATAGAGACGTAAATTTATGAAAAGAATAACTCTTAAGAGTATCTTAGCAAACATTCATCTCTTCTTTTCTTTCCATCCATTAAGTGAAACCAGGATACCATGACTAGGGCGAACAACTTCCATACTAAGCCTGTGTGACGGCATTTTTTGCAGACCGATCTATTTTAGACTACCTTTTCCGCATAAAAACAAGATAATTCCGGTTTGGTGACGCTATGACGTCAAGTGAGTTTCTTGTGATTGGTCATTAGGTTTCTGCGGGAGTCTCATCCGCGGGAAATTCAATCTAAAAATAAATCGGTCTGTGAAAACGACGTGACATGAATATAGGGCTGTTGTTCCCCGGCTCCTAGTCGTGGGCTCCCGGTGATACTATTTTTTTAGCGGACGATCATCGCAAAGAAACAAACAACTTATAGAAGCAGTTGTAAAGAAGCCTTGGTGAAAAATACAGGCTCGGACGGGACTCAAACTCATGAATTGCGCTTCTTATCATAACCATTCAATTTTCTCGAATTTGACTGGTGCATTAACTACTTTATTTTTCACTAATTATTGTGTTGGGTTGAAATCGGACAGTGAAATCGGACAGTTGGCTATAATCGGATACCTGAAATCGAACAGTTACATCAGCCAATCATATTAAGTGCACTCAGCTTAATCCACAAATCACAGACTGATTTATCACAATAACCATAGCAACAACCACTTACCCTACCAAACTGGGGACTTTTCAAAACAAATTTGTAACATTAGACAGTGAAAAAGGAATGCATTAATTTTGTTTTCTTGGAAATTGTAATGGTTATGATTAGTTGGTAACTAGACTTCGTGTCGTCCAATTCGGTCTGTAATCATAATCGTGATTAAACAAATCGGACTCCCGCTACGCGGTCGTCCGATTTTGTTAATCACTCGCATCATTACAGACCAAAATGGACTCCACTCAGTCCTATTACCGTTATTTATTATTCCACTATTACGCCATTTTACCATATTTGGTCAAGAGAACGCGCAAAATATGAGACGGTAATACACTGTAGTGTCCCGGTTTGACCGGTTTAGAACAGAGCAAATACGGACGGAACGGGAGAAAGAGGTGATAGCGATACAGTGAAACATATTAGAGTGGTTTTCAATCGAGTGTCGAAAGTAATTAGTGAATTAGTTTGGTTTTGCATTACTTCACTCAGTGATTGGTTCAAAGTTCTCGAGCCACTTTTTCAACCAATCAGAAGTGAAACCAAAACCAGACGTGGCTCGCGCGTGCACATTTTCCCGCGCTTCGTGTAATTACTTTGAGTTTTGCTTGGTTTACTGGATTGTCTCCGTCCTTTTTGATTAGCCAAAGTTATTACTTTGGTTTTGGGTTTAACACACTATATCTAATCTGATCGACAAACACATTCTTCTAACTAGTACCATGGATTTCTCTGCTGGGTAGTCGTGAGGATTTCGAGTTATATCAAGATCACACCTCTTAAGCTGATAATATTCTTCATTCTCAATACCTGTCTGACTGGCTATTCATTGAAATTGTGTGGAGGATTTGCGTACTGATCACTTCTTGGAGTCAAAGGGATAATTATTAAAGAAAAAGAACAACAAGTTACTGGTGCTCCATTTTCAGGTCCTGTGGTAGCTGGCGTAGTTGGAATAACAATGCCTCGTTATTGTCTCTTTGGCGACACGGTGAATACTGCCTCCAGGATGGAATCCAATGGAGAGCGTAAGAACTCATTCATTTTAACAATCATCAACACGTATTCCAATGTGACCAGTAACACGTGATAATATAGTGGGTTCAAGTTTAGAGCTTATCAACGTCAGCTTTTTTTAAAGTTGACCGCTGACCAGGTGCTGGGTTCCGATTGTGTCATAGGCTCAAGCCAGGTTAACTCAAGAATAAATAACCTTGGAGCTCCGCTTTGAGTCATGGCTAAATCTATACATTAAAACACTTCCAAGCGTACAAGGCTTTAAAGGACCTTGCCTACAAATTCAAGTATTTTTTCGCGGTTTCTGAATATGCGGGAAAAGCAGATCTTGGCAGTTGTTATTGAAATCCACAAAGAAAATTGGGGGTAACCACGTATTTTTCAAAGATAATTAATCAACAATATTTGTAAAAAGCTTTGAAATACAAAACAATGTATGTCGTTCTTTTCTAAATGGAACATTAATTATCTTTGAAAAATACATGGTTACCCCCAGTTCTCTTTGTGGATACAAAGAGCACTTTCTAAGTTCTACTTTCTCCGAGTAGTTTTAACCGCGCAAAAAATATCCCTGTATAAGCACCACCCATAAAACCCGAGTATCTCGAGATGCACAGATCGTATGCGCAATGACAACCGTAGGATGATTGGCTTTTATTTTTCTTAGCTCTGAGAATCCACATCAGCGAGGTAACAAAAAGAATATTGGAAGCCATAGGAGGGTTCGTCGTTGAAAGTCGTGGCGAAGTTTACTTAAAGGTGAGCGCAGATTGACGGAAACAGGTTGAAACAGGAGAAGCTGAAATCATTGTTAGTGTTCATTTAAATTTAACATTTAAATAAATCGTACACCAGTCGCATTGGTCAAGAAATTCTCAGAAGGAAGTGAATCAGCATGACGTTAGTACTTGAAGAACCGTTGGATTGGCTCCGGGTAAACGCGTCCAAACGTGCCTCGGTTTCGTTACGGTTTTGACCCCGTGACAACTCCTCGAGCTGAAACCACGTTCCTGTAAACGCTTTCTTAGTGTTCTCGGATAAGAACAAACCAAGGGCCACGTCTCACGACACTGGCACAATCTCTAAGCGACAGAAATGAACCTGCCCAGTGTTCTAAAGGAGGAAGGACTCAGAATAGGCCTTAGATCATAGAAAACATTCCCTCGGGAATCAACATAGCCGTCGTGTGATTAAGGCCCATTGCAGATGTTGTGTGCCGTAGTCTCATTCAATAATATAGATCTTTTGCGTGTAGGACGAGAGCAACTCGTGAGTGGGAGATTTCCTCACTGGGCCGCGCTTGCGTGGATTTCTCCTAGTGCATGCGCATAATGGAAAACTCGTTGTCGAAGTCAAGCTTGTGCTCCTCTCATTTATAACTCATAAGGTAGTACAATTGTGATTTTCACATTGCATCTCTGACGTCAATCCATTTCAAAAGTCAACTCCTATCCCAAGTCATATCCTTGTCTGAGTCACTGGACAGCGGTTTAATTTCCAATTTCAGGTCACGCAATTGTGTGCTCATTAGAATGAGTTGTTTTGGCCATTGTTATCGAGGGCTTAGGGGATAGGATTATGCGCAGAGCTATGGATTCGGTGAGTTGATTTGGACACTGGGTTGACTGGGTAAACGATGAATTTTGCAGCTCTGTGCAAAACCAGTCCAAACGTAAAAAAAAAAAAAACAAAACAAAACGAAACAAAAAAAGAAGGGAACAAAGAAAGAGAACATTCCGGATGGATTACAATAGAAATCGAAGCTATCCCCTGATTGATGATGGGATACAAATTTGTTATTTTCTTTTTTTAGGGAAAAGGAAACGTGGTGACCTACTGGTTGGTGGACGCGGAAGAAAAACCAATCCTAAAATCTCGTCCTTCCCCCCGTGTACCAAACGGTATCCCTTCAGACTCCCCTCTCCTCTCTCTTCCGGGATTTAAGACCACCTTTGCTGGATCTTCCTCATCTATAGGGGGTGGCTTAAAACGCTCCCCGTCACTTCGACGTAGTCAATTCCGAACATCCCAGGGGTCTCCTGTTCTGAAAAGGTGGCAAAAATTCGAAGATCCTCAGGTAGCCAGACATTCATTCAGAGAGAGCTTTCATATGAAGCAAGATGATCCATCGGGAGGGAGACAGTCGTTTAAGGAAAGCGTCCAAGTGAAGGCGGACACGAACTCTAATCAACAGGTGGCTGTATGAAATGCGATCATAGGTTTCCATTGCAGCTTATTGAAGATTTACTTCCGGGGTTAAATAATATTTCCCCTAAAAATGATTTAATTGGTTCCGGTAAAAGAAGCAAACATGAAAATGGTTGGTTGTTGATGTGCCAAAGGAATATAAGATACAACAAAATTTGATGCAATTAATTCAATCTTTACTGATTTTATTTGTACATAAATAAAAGAAGATGCGGGGAGAGAACACATCCAACATACAAGGGCCTCTGCCGATGATACTTTTCCAATCTAAATTTAGCCCGTGGTCATTATGCGCGGCTTATTAGACTTAGATGGCTGCGCGATCATGGGCCCGAGACCGAAATAACTTTCACAGCATGGTGCGCGAAGCTTAAAATAGATTGAACAAAAATACCATCATAGGGCATGGAGATTTGTTCTCTTCCCTCATCTCCTCTTGATATAAATATATACATAAAGTTGTAGATACATATACGATTCGTTAAAAATCCACGTGCTTCATTATCCACTCGAAATTTGGTTGCATGATATTTTGATTGGTTCTTGCTTTTGAAGGCAAGCATTCTTAAATGCGTTCGCGCGTGCTCATGGGATCCTTTTGCAACGAAAAATATGAAACGAAACGAAGGAAGGGGGGAAAGAGAATTCTCCCAAATTGTCTCACTGACGAAAGCTTAACCAAAGTAATTAATACAGATAAGAAAAACTAAGGAAAAAGAAACAAGTATAAATCGGCGAAGTGTTCGATAGAGTGGGTGTTTTATATTAATTTCAATCGATTGAATAACTTATACTATAGAAAATGTACTTTCTAGTATTCATGTTCGTGACAATCTGTATAGATTCGTGGTAATGTAAGAAGTTGATCTTATCTCTTTTCTGTAGAATTCACTGTAGTTAATATTGTTAACTTATCAAAGGAAAAAAGTAAAATTCTCGACTGAGATCAATTAAAATTGTAACACTACGACGGTTTATGCGGCGTAAATCTGTCTTCTTTGAAATTATGGGCGCTCTCTTTTCTTTATACATCTTTCACTTTGTTCCTTGTCCTTCTTTAACAAGGGTCTTTGCTCGGTTCGTATGGAAATCCCGGATACGCTGCATTAAAAACCTACTTTAATGCGACTCTGGCGGTCGCGCTATACGATGATGTAGGTGCACAGCATCATATCATTGCGCTAGCCCATGTATGGTGCCCGAACTTTCGTTAATTAGCAACTATTCACCGAAGTGGAGGTGGCTAGTGGTTCGCGGCTCGGTAAATAACCTCCACTAGCCACCGACACTGAGTTGCTCGGAGGTGAATAGCAAAGGATATCCGGAGTTTGAGTAGGCAATCAGCGCGAGTTCAACAATATCCACTGTTTTAGTATATACTAACTGTTGAGCCATTTTTTGCAATTAGTGTATTGTTATTGCAATATATGGAGATATGGTCTCGAGTGACGTTTTTTTCCCAACGGATTGGTTGGAATGGAATATCTTTTGTTAACGAGGATTTGGAGAACGCTTTTCATTTTTGAAATAAAAGTTAAAAAGATCGTGCAGGTTAGATAAGCAACTGAGCGTTAAAAATCCGTGCTTGAACCGGCGGGCTATATGAATCTCTACTAAATGAGCTATCCAGTCAGATGAGAGATGGGCAACTTCGTAACATCTGTCCCGTAAGAGTTGAATGAATTGTTTAAGAATATCATTTTCTGACTATACTATTATCAGCTGTAACTAAAAATTTCTCTAACTAGAAGCGGGGTACACCAACACAAAAGTAAAAGAGCTATTTTTGGAATAGCATTCTCTCCCCACCCCAAACAAAAAAAACATTCGACCAATTTTAAATGTGTTTGTTTTGCCAGGTAGATGACAGAAAATGAATCAACTCGCATCAGAATGTTTTCAAGGTCTTTTCACTTCGCATGCGCTATGTGGCTGCGGCGACGATTTCCACGCAGGTCCTAGATTTTCCTCTTTACTTGCGTGATGCAAAAATGTAGTTCCTGATGCTGTTGATCTACAAAGGCTCTTCATTCTTTCATCACATTCACAGTGGCGTAATCGTAATGCCTCACTTGATTCCTGTGCATGGGTTACTTATGTAAACGCAACCAAAAGAACAACACTCATTTACACTTATCGCTTGGCTTGGGCCGAGCCGATTTGTCCTCAAATTCCCAGTCGGTAGAGCAACGTTGATCTAATCCGGAGATCGTGGTTCCTATTCCCACTCAGGTCACAGATAATACAGACTCTCTATTGTTGACAATGTAGGGTTTATATGGGGAAAATACAAGACACAGAGAGCGAAACTTGAGGCGCCTGGTGACGAGTAAACTCACGAGTCAAGGACTTTTCATTGGTCAAGGACATAGTTTGCTCGTCACCAGAAGCCCCAAGTTTTACCGTCGTTTTCAAAACTTACCAGGTTGTGATCCCCACGCATACTGATATTCATTTTGGAGGGCCTGCTGTCTTCGCTCAGCTAGCTGGAGAGGCTTTAGTAGTTTCAGGATTTCGGGCATCTCTTATTCCACGAGCCGGATGCGTTCATCTGCCGATTGGATTCGGATCATCGTGAAAAAAATAAAACTTAAAATCGTGCGGGATTTGGATCGATTAGGCTAAGCCAACGCGCACCGGTGGCTCAGTTGGTTTAGCACCAGGCTGCCATGCGGGAGGCCGGACCAACACTCAGGGTCTTTAAATAACTGTGGAGAAAGTACCGCCTTTGTAATTACATCCAAAATGGTTAGACTTTCAAGTCTTCTCGAATAAGGACTATATACCTTTCTCACAAATATCTTCCATGTTCATTAGTTCCCTCTGGGACGTTAAAGAACCCACACGCCGTTCGAGAAGAGTAGGGGATGAAGTTCCCGGTGTTGTGGCTGTCCTTTGTGAGTATATGGGTGGGTGGGTATAGCAGGTCCAAATCAGCTGAATAGCTGCCAAAATCTCAACCTGCTCAAACAAATAAATGATAAACAAACAAACAAGATGGCAGTGTCAGCTTCCCTCCTTTCCGTTTTCCTTGCTATGGAAGGTGAAGTGGACCTTATTTTTCTGAAAGGCTCCGTGTGAGTATTAAGGACAACTACGACAAGCCGTTTGGTAAGTTTCATCGATTTTCATTAGCAATTTCTTACAAAATCTAGACTTGAACTTCGCTCCATATGTGTTCTGTATTTCCCCACATGATAAAGCCTACATTGTCAATTTTTCCTAAGGTCGTTTAAGTTTCGACTTCCCCCGTTAAATTCAGGTGATCTGGTGACGTAATTCGAAGGACTGGGGAGAAAAATTTTAACGCCGAATCCCACAACCGCGCGCGAGCTTATTTTCGAATTCAACATGCAGAGGCGAGGTTAGAGCTCGTCGAGTCTAATTGAGTATTCATTCAGTAACAGGAAATGTGGTAAACACGGAATGATCTGTTGAGTTTTGGCGATGGAAATACTGCAGGGAAATACTACACCTGAGGCCGCGCGCGGTTGTGGGATTACAAATTACGTCACCAGATCACCTGGATATAGATCTCGACCACTGACTTCCTATTGACCGCTCCTGAAAAATAAAAGCGGGTAGGTCATATTTTGGTGTTCATTATCGTGCACAGGAAACCTAGCGCAAAGGACATAAGGCAACCAACACGAAAAAATTAAGTCATCGTTCTACTTCGTCGAACGCGATTAAGAAATCCTTCACCACGTTTTTCAGTGTCATGGCAATCTCGTACCCAGAGTCCTGGGGCTTTTTGGTCAGCGGGTGAGCGCCAGAAGAGACTCTGGGATAATGCAATCCATCGGGGAAATGGGGTGGGAGGGGGGGGGGGGGGGGAAGGGGAAGGGGGACAGCTGCCTTTGACCTTTGCCGCTTTTGGGCTTTCCATGATTGACCCAGTAAAGAAATCTATAAATCCTTCGAAAACCGTATTGTTTATTTGCTGTTAGCTTTTCTTTGAGGCAGTATAAAAGTAATTCCCTTGAAATTGTTCTACTATCAAACCTTTTTGGAAACTTGGCGTAACTAACATTCATGAAATGAAAATTAAAAAAATGCAATAAAAAAATGGGGTCACCGTGCTTGTTTACGCGTCAGCAGGCTCTTAAAATGTATGATCACCATCATACAGAATTAGTCTTGGTTACTTGAAAGATACAAAATTTTATTTTGAAAATAAAGCTTCTTTTATTCACATAAGCAGTATTGCTTCATTTACGCCGATTTTGATTGTCTGGTTGTGGGAATAGTGCAGTCTTTGGGACAGTTCCGTGGTTAGCTTGAAGTCCTCGCCTTGGCCAAAATACGACCAGTACGGAACTGTTTTCCAAAAAAATTCATGTTCTACTGTTATGGCAAGCCAAATGTAGCAATATTCAATTCGTCTAATTTTATATTCAGTTTTGTATTATATATTCAACTATTTGTCTAATATTCAACTTGTATTCAACATTCAACTCGCTTTTTAACATTTAACACGTTATTTAAGGTAATTCCCTTGAAATTGTTCTACTATCAAACGTTTTTGGAAACTTGGCATAACTAACATTCATGATATGAACATGTAAAAAATGCAATAAAAAAATGGGGTCACCGTGCTTGTTTACGCGTCAGCAGGCTCTTAAAATGGGGTATTTGTACTGTTTTCGCGTTAAAAATTCGAATCACCTTCATACAGAATTAAGTCTTGGTTACTTCAAAGACACAAAATTTTATTTTGAAAATAAAGCTTCTTTTATTTACATAAGCAGTAATGCTTCATTTACGCCGACTTTGATTCCCTGGTTGTGGGAATATTGCACTTTCTGGGACAGTTCCGTGGTTAGCTTGAAGTCCTCGCCTTGGGTAAAATACACTCAGTACGGAACTGTTTTCCTAAAAAAATTCATGTTCTACTATCAAACTTTTTTTCTTCTTCAAATATGTTCTTTATTAGATTGTTCTTAGCAAATGCCTGAAAAATTAAAAATCGGGGGTCACCGTTCCCCGTCTGTTTCCCCCCCCCCTCCCGGGCTCTTAATACAGTACTTTCATCCCTCAACATCCAACTATCAGAGTGAACACTATCGGAGTAAGCCTCTTCGTCATCTTCATCATCCACCCTCACCAACACAAATTCAAATACCTTCTTTGTTTCAACTTTCGCTCTCTTCGACTTAACGGGAGCAGAGTCAGTGGACGAAGAGGCTCGAAGACGTTCTCGACTGTTCAAACGTTAGTACAATCCTCTGGCGGTAGACTGGCGCATCATTGCTCGAGCTCTAGTGACAGCTTGTCCCACCGATGTCATTGCTGTATTCGTGCTTGTCGAAGCCTCGTCAAAAGTAGTACCAGCAACAACATTTCTACCGCTATTTGTAGCAAGTTCCTGTACTACTTGGCTTGCCTGGTTCAAGCAGTTTGATAATATACGTAAATTTTCCTCCATTCTATTTCGATGACTTAAAAACGCGGGAAGCTATCCAGACGTCTTTCGGTACGTTATGTATGAGCACTGATGTTAACACTGACCAGAAATAGTGAGGGCTCAAGAAAGTTGAATTGAATGAAAAGTTGAATTGAATGAAGAATTGAATGTTGAATGAAGAATTGAATGTTGAATGAAGAGTTGAATGTTGAATGAATAGTTGAATGTTGAATAAAGAATTGAATGTTAAATGAATAGTTGAATGTTAAATAACGGGTTGAATGTTAAATAACATGTTGAATGTTAAAAAGCGAGTTGAATGTTGAATACAAGTTGAATATTAGACAAATAGTTGAATATATAATACAAAACTGAATATAAAATTAGACGAATTGAATATTGCTACATTTGGCTTGCCATATTACTATCAAACTTTTTTTCTTCTTCAAATACGTTCTTTATTAGATTGTTCTTAGCAAATACCTGGAAAAAAATTCGGGGGTCACCGTGCTCGTTTGAGAGAAAAGGAGCATTTATTT
>OX421452.1:4372953-4377953 GCA_949126865.1 Montipora capitata | reverse complement strand
TTAAAGACCTAATGACGTGTAACGATGGTCAAATGAACATACATTTGAAAGCCCGTTTAATTTGAATGCGTGCATTAAGCCTGTGAAAATTGACCGCAACTGAAAGGATTACGTATAAATAATCTTTCCTGGTTTAGTGTCAAATACCCATCATATTAGTGAGGCGCAAAGAGTACAGAAGAAAAACACACACACAGACACTGTCGAAGATACAGCAAGTTGCAAGTACGCACGGTCCGCTTTGGAACCCATTATTTTGTGTGAACGATTAAATTTATTGTTTGTCGCTCATTTTTGTCTATCGCTGATTTTTAGAATTAACAAAAAATATATATACAAGTTATCATTCGTTTAGCAGTATACATTGAAAACGAAAACATTCCTCGAGATGGCAAAACTAAACGACACCACAAACAGCGGCATTTTTGGAAAGCCCGCAATGAGCTCTAAGACCCTCTAAATTGACTTAATCTTGTCTAAAATCTGCAAAAGGAAAAAGATCTAATTTTATCCTGTGGCAAAGAATGCTTGATAGAAAGTAGACATTCCTCTTCTCTACTTCGGAGTTGTTCGTGGCAAATTAAGGAAATATTTTTTACCTCGACGAAACGTTTGTCAAAACGTGAATGAATTCGAAGTGTTTAGATTTTTACAAATGTGCGTTGTCTTAAAAGCATATATATTTTGTGAGAAAGCCATGTGACTTTTCGTAAATCAAAATGGGAATAAACGTCGAAACGTTACCTTGGCATTTTTGGTCATTCTACAGCGGAAATTTAGATCCCCTTTGCATTTTGAATTGTGATTAAAATATCCTTGCGTATTGTTCCCACGTTGCGCATGCCCTTAGGGGTTGTGTGAATGGCACTGATTTCGTAAGAAAGCAACGAAATCGTCAGGAGAATACATCGCACTGTGGTGACTTTGACATTTGCAAAACCACGGTAAATGTTTGATGTTGCGGGCATGCTTAGGAGGCCATGAAAGGGCCACTGGTATGTTATATTACATTAAGCAATGCAAGAGCCCATTATTCTTACACAATCGAGGGAAACGCTCAAAATATTATTGACATCGGAACAGCGACATTGGAATACCAAGGCAGAAATCATTGCTACTGTACTCTTTATTTGTTGATTAAGGAAATCGTACATTTGGAGTTTTTGGGTGGATGAATTATCATCGCTAAGCGTTAGCGTATTTATTATTCCATTCCTGGTGAGTCGAAGTTTTTTATTCTCCAGGTCCAATTAATTAATTTTAGCTATATTTAATATGTTCCTGCGGCGTTTGCCCTCTCTCTAAGAAAATGCAAGTATACCACATTTATGAATAAATTACTTTAGTGTCTTTAGTGGCTGCAACAAAGGGAACGACGACTTTTAAAAGAGTCCTTAAAACAAATAATTGTGTTTATCATCAATTCAGTTAACACCGATTTATAGCTGGCGCGCCCGTCGGAATTATGAAATCCTTCCTCAGCACTTTAAAATTCCGTGGTTACGATTCTTTCATCACTGAAACGAAGTCCATCGATTTGGATATGTATTCAAATTCATTGTTTACTTTGTGTATTTTGAAGGATCCACGAGTTGTTAAAGAATTAAGTATACATGCACTTCGTGTTTGAACCAGCTGGCGCGACATGGGGCGATAATTGCCCGATTTTTGTTGCTAAATACCTGTTCGGTGAAGCGGCTAGCTTGATTACATTTTTTGGGGATCCTGCCCATAGCAAATTTGACAGTTTTTACCGGTGACTTCTTTGAATACCGATGATCAAAGTTTAATCCGAAACGAAATGTGACACTGCATGAAGAGCAAGGGTAATGGACAACCACTGCTCAATGAAAAACATCATGGTGGGAAACGTAAATTGGTAGAGCGGAAATCGTCATTGGAAGTGAATGGCGGGCCAATTCATTAGACTTTGTATATGAATGATATTGGTGAAGAGCACGTTTCATTTTACAGTCAAGTACCATTATTTCAAATTCAAGCTTGTTGAGTTCCAAAAATAGCCCCCATTATTATTTGCTTTATCTTCAAGTATTTGTTCTGCTTTGTACACACTCGTGCATGCCCGCTAAAAGGGTGAGTATCATGTGTTAAGTAACATCCTTATGCAATGCTGAATCCAACACATTGCATTCTACTTTACTACCACCATTCATGTTGCGCGAAATGCACGATATTGCATGACACTGCATTCATGGCCATTGTGTTTCCTTTGATAAAATTGCTATCACCATCGTTTATTTAAACTGTTGTTTTCAGTTGTAAGCAATCGGACCTTTGAGTTATGGTCAGTGCTTTCCGATGTGGGATCAGAACGAAATGCATTTAAACAGAGTCAACCCTGTATTTTAGATCTGAAGCCTGAGATAAAGGTTGCTTCGGTAAGTACAGAAAACATCGCGTTGGCAAACATTTTGATAATTGGCATTACATCATACGGTTGTATGACCTTGGACCAACATTTTTCGTTCGAGGAATCTTGGTACGTTTTGTTTCATGCCCAAAATGGCCAACAATGTTGCATCGTTTATTGAGTTGGTGACAAATGTTTCGTCTGGGAAGCATATCCTCATATGCAAGCGACTTTGCTATGAACTAAACGTGGTCACACCTGAGTGAATCAGTTTGGTGTTAAGTTTAACAGTGTCACGCGCATTTCAACCAAATGCTTCAAAAATGCTGGTTCTTCGAGATGATTTAATCTAGATTCATTGCAGAAACAATTTGTATGTTGTGTGGAGGTTGTGTTGGCTTTGAAGTTTATGGTCGCGTTTACATGTTCCATTGATCCTACTTTTATTGCTGGCAGAGGTTTCAGAATGCGAGGACCGTCAGAGGGAAAGTAGTATCTGTCTGAAGAAAAAAAATCTTCTTTTACGTATTGATTATTTAGAAGTAGTTAAGAAAGTGGGGTTGTAGCGATTGAGTGCTTCAGGTGGTGTGATAATTCCACTTAAAATCTGATGAACAGTAACGTTTAATTCGACGATCCATTGTATTTTGAACACTCGGTATAAATCGTAATGTTCCTTGTTCTTTCGACATTAAACTAACAGATTGGACGACGTTTTTGGCTACGTTGTCTATTCAGGTACATGAATGATGTACAAGTCAATGTTGTGGCAAAATCGAAACAACGTTTAATAAAAGAAATGGTACACCGCCTTTGAATGAACGGTTATAATGTATTGTAGAGGTGATTGAATTTCGCAATAAACTTGTACAATGGGCCATTTCCGAGTTGCTGTTTGTCTCGGTTTCGAAATGAGTCTTGGTGCTCAACTATTGTAAGGAACATGAGTTTGATTTACATAAGAATACGCAACTCATTTCCATTTTAATTGTTGTGCACCAGGACTCGCTTTGAAGCTGAGGCATGTAGCAACTCGAAATGGGCTATTCAACATTTTGATATACTTTGGACCTTTAGCGAACAATAACATTTCGTAGCTTGGCATGTTGACATCTAGGTTGACTGAAAAACGTTTTTGTGGCGTGATCAATCAAGGTAAAGGTAAAGGTACAACAACAACAACAACAACAACTTTATTTAGCTAAATACAATAATTAATGGATGGCTTGCCCCGCAAATAGCTAGAGAAAGCTAATCAAGGCGGGGCAAGTCAATTACAAGAACACACCTATAAAAGACAATAAGGTTACACAAAAACACTAGTTTAACAAATTAAAGATACTAATTACGTTTTCAGAAATCTTTTGCAGTTTCGCTTTTAAATCGGCAATTTCGTTGCGTAACGATTGATTTTCTTTCCTTAATTTTTCAGTTCCTGTCATAATGAACTACACAAAACTAAACAAATAAGACAAAACGAAAAAAATTTGGTTAAATTTCAGGAGCGCTCAAGCACACGTCTGCCCAGCTCAGGCATCATGTGAAAAAATAATCGATTACACCTTATTTAACGTCGATAATTCCTTTACCCTCTAGAGGGTATTCTCCCAGGAAGCCGACGGTGCGCTTATTTTATCTCCCTCTTTCCATCAGTGCTCCGTTTTAATGGTATTTATAGCGACACTGAAAGGAAAGAAGTCGAAAGAAGGATGTTATTGTGCCCGATCTAGTCGGAAAATAACTAAGGATTACAACGGATTGAACCTTAAATATTTGATAGCTTTATTCTGCATACACGACTCGTGGTCCTTAACAACAACAGTCAGGCGTTCCATGCCCTACTAAGGGAATCTGGGTCCCATTACACTACAGATGTGAGATCCGGGGATTGAACTCGGGACCTCTTGCACCAAGACCGCGCACTTTCGAAAGTCCGGAAGTGACGACACGTTAGAGGGTCGCCATGCTGCGATCGAAAAGGAAAACAAAAAATACATATCTTCCTTCCGACATGTCTGCTTATCATGATATATCATAGAAGATAGAAGGAGATTTGTCATTTCCTTCAGTAATTTTTGACGGGATGGCGTCTAAGCTAAAGTTTTCATTTTGTTTGAACTTCGGCGGTCTCTCTTCGCGTACGACAGGCATAACGTTTGTTGCTACTTTCTCTTTACTTTTCAATTAGGAAGAGCAGTGTAATAAGAAGCCCTTTGGACAGTCCGTTACGACTGCCAGTGATTGATGCTTTTTTGTCACAAAACTCGTGTTTCAAGTTTTTTCTTTGTGAAGAATCTGATTTTTTTTCTGTGTTTGAATCCAAAAATGAGATGATATTTCTGGGAAGGCATTTGTCGGTCTTGAGTCTGTTTTTCTCTAGCGATGCATTAGCCAAGCTTGAACAACCTACGTTGAGTCACGTTCACGTTCGATTAATAACACCTGTTGTTAAAACAAATTAAAAGCATTAATTAACAACGAGGTGTCTGCATGCCACTTTCGCTTCTGTTCATATGTAAGCAGGCCTCATTGATGAACTGAGTGAGAGACGACTAGAAAGTTGCCGCTCATGCAATACGTCTAAAGTTTTGTGACGTTTGGAGGGAAAAAGAGCCTCGTTTAGCCATCG
>OX421452.1:4352953-4367953 GCA_949126865.1 Montipora capitata | reverse complement strand
AAAACCACTTGGCTTCTTGTATGTTGTTGCTATCCAATTCTTTACTCGAGCATTTCTTGAAATAGTTTCTTAAAATGATTGCAACAACTAAAAGACATGGTTTTAGATCACGATGTTCTCGCAGCCGTCCGGCGTTCTTTTTCTTAAGCTCGGTGATAGATTTATCTTTAATCCATAACTTCAAAACTTGGTTCACAAATTGTAAGCCTTTTTCGTTCCATTCTCAAGGCCGAATTCGTATAAGACTGAGTTCTTCAGTTGTACTAGATGAGACAATTTCCTAGCGATCGTATTCATTGGAAAATGGTATATGAATCACCCCATTCGTAGTCGTAAAAGATATGTATGTTCTGTGTTGTTGACCTTCACTAAACAGTTCATTCCAAGCACAAATAATAGATTTCATTTGCAAATTGCCACTGTTTTCCAGATGCAGTCGTTGGTTTCAAAAGTGAACAGCTTTTGATATTAACTTATTCAGGACAAAACATTTTCTGCCAAACTGAGCCACGAATTGATGATCGTTAGCAAAAGGGAGTTTTCATGTCATTTCACTTAAAAGAGAAATCGAGGAGCTGCCAAGCAGTTGTTAAGAATGGGAGAATGAAATCTATTTATTTGAAGGTTTGAACTTATGTTTGCAAGATAAATACCCGACATTCTCTGACTTTACAAGACGTTTTCTTTATGAGTGTATTTTTCTTTTAATTTTTCATACGGATTTCTTAATATTCAAGATCACCTAGACAGTAAAAGATGAGCGTTGGATGTTTCGGTTTAATTAACACGCTGATGTATTGAACACTGAGGTAGAATTGCTGAAAATTAAAGATGTTTTAAACTGACTTTGTTTGTGGTCGACACTGAGGAAGGAGAAGAAGAAGATAACTTTGTTTAACGAGGGTAAAACACTTTACAGTAAAAACTGATAAACTAGTGGCCCTTACTATACTATACATAAAATCTACTAAATAAAATGATTAATGACTAAAAAGTAAAATAGAAATGACTTAAGAAATGGAGAAATGGTTCAGTCCTTCTTATGATTTCTTAAGATAATTTACATACTTTTTCTTAAAAAGCCTCACTGTGACATTCTGAATAGATGTAATATTAACAGGGAGCTTATTCCACTCTTTCACTGCCGCGACTGCTAAGGTCCGTCCTTCCTCTGTTTCGCGCGAGTATTTTGGGCATCTCAGGGTTATGCTTCCATGCCTCGACTGCCTCGTAGAAATATCATTAATCCATGTCAGTGTGAAGGACAGATACTCAGGGCATTGGCCATTAAGGCATTTAAGCATTTATCCCTAGGGAAGTGCCTCGCGTTGGACCTCGCGTCCCATTCGCACCCGCCCTTTTGGGTCTTCGTACATGTATTATCGTATTAAGTGCTACTGTTGTGTCTTTTTTGTTTTTTTTTTGGAAGTCAAACCCAATAAAGCTGTTAAAAAAAAATAAATAAATAAATAAAAAATAAACACTAGGCATAACTTGATTAAATTAGAGCGGTTTTCAATTGAGTGTCGAAAGTAATTAACAAATTGCTTTGGTTTTGCATTATTTCACTCAGTGATTGGTTCAAAGTTCTCGCGCCACTTTTTCAACCAATCAGAAGTGGCTCGCGCGCGCACATTTTCCCGCGCTTTGTGTCGGCTACGTGTAATTCGTGTTTTGATTGGTTTACTGGATTGTCTCCGTCCTTATTGATTGGCCAAAGTAATTACTTTGGTTTTGGTTTTTCGACACTCAATTGAAACTCGCTCTACTTTCGTCATAAAATGGTAACCAATCCAATTTCTTGAAAAGCTTAATTGTGCTCTCCTCTTTTGTTCTAACTCCGAGAATTACCCCAGCGGCTCTTTTTTGCAACCTAAACACCCTTCTTATATTATTCGTGGAGGTCGAGCCCCAGATAAAGCTACCGTACATTATAACTGGTTTGATTGTAGCATTATACAAAGTAAGACGCTCATTTAGTGGAAGATCATGTCTAATAGATCTTAAAGTTCCTATCCGCTGGACAAGCTTTTGCACACATAGTCTATAGATATGGTCGTTAAACGACAGCTCCTGGTCAATATGCACAACCAGTAACTTGTATAGTAACATAGTAATTCGCAATGTATAAATGACGCTGACTGAAGCCGGCTGGCCAAGCGTCTGTGTACACATGGTTCATGGTTCATTTATTTCACTTTATTTACATAACATTAACTTAGAAAGAAAAGTATAGTCACAACACATGGTTACAAGATAAAATAAGTACAGTACAGGTTACAAAATGTTTATGGTGGTCAAAGTAGCGAAGGCTTTCTAGTTGACCACCACCTACTTTTAAGTAAACGAAGAAATGACACTGAGCTTTACTGGGATATATAGTAGAAAACGTTTGTAGAGTCTAGGATTAATGTACAGAAGAAAATTACATGTATATAACTAAGCATGTTAGAGATATAGTGAACCACGCGAGAAATCTATACAGGACAAGCTTAGCAAAAGGGGGAAAAAAATTAAAAGAAAATACAAACAAACAGACAACAACAACAAAAACAAAAGAAAAGAACGACACGTCATCAACAACAGCAGCGGTAACAAACACAAAAATATATACTGAAGAAGACAATTATTATTATTATTATTATTGTTATTATTATTATTATTATTATTATTATTTTATTTTAAACAAGCTCCACTATTATTATTAAATAGTTACACAAAGGGAAGAAAGCTTTAAATGACATCGTTTTTGAAAACTTAAAACTGAAATATTGTCGACGAGGATGATGATGACGATGATATGATTATTATTATCATTAATGTTACTATTAGTTCATTTTTGAAGATTATTTCAGAGCAAAGAAGAAAAGCTTAGAGAAGGAAAGACAGAGAAAAAGAGGAAACGCTTATTTAAGCGTCGCATCAGCTCTTAAAGTGAAAGCTCAATATATTCCCTCCATTAATTCAATCCACAATTGGGCACATTTTAAAAACAAGCACAGTTATTTATTGTAAAAAAAAAAACAATTTTCACACGTAATTAAATGCATAAATTCAAATCAGTGTTACAGCCGCTCTTAATTTTCTGTTATTGAGCAAATTATGTTTCCAATTTAGGATCCGGTTTAATTTTTAGGGAACTGGTTAATGTTAATCTGTAAAGTTCAGTGACGTCGTACTTTAATTCAAGGAGTTCGGTTACGTTCTCGTCTTTTCTGAGAATAGTTGTTGTATCGCTGATCGATTTGCTGCCGGCATGTGTGGGTAGTTTATTCATCACAGCTGGCTGGTTTATATTCAGACGCCACGGGGACACGTTTGGACAGAATTCAGCCCAGAGGTAAAAATAATTTAATTACTCATGCCTTCAAACAAGTCATAATCTGCACTGCACGCAGAAGAGAGAAATCACAACTGAAGCTGGCAGGTGTTTGCGAGTAAACGATGCCCGACAACGGCGTAGTACTGACAGTTGACGCCTTCTATCAGGCGTGTCCTTATTTTGATGATTTCACATCGTTTTGACGCCGTTTATGCGACCTACAGTTCATGATTTGTTCTCAGGGACACAAAATGTTGTATCCTGAACGTTGATTACATGGACATGCATGCAAGTCTGTATAGTATTTCTAGCGCGAGTTGCTTTTACCTGTCTTTAAAAGCAGTCACTCGCGTAGGATGAAGTTCTGCGACATGAAAATTACAGTTTGGCGAATGTGGGAAATCGGAAGTAGATGAAGTCATCTTGTGACAATTTTTGCATTCGAATTTCAAACTAGCTATAGAGAGATACGAATTAGTATTTTTTTGTCGAGTGGTAATTAAATCATTTGTCATGATATCGCCAGCCTTTCTTGCATGGAAAGTGTTTCGATCGGTAAGTGGTGAGATAGTTTTATCAAATTTTCAAGTGCAGCTGTGTTTTGCAGCGAGGTTGACGAACCGACGTTTCGTCGTAGTTATCGTTCTGCGACGACCTGAATTTTAAATCAACTTTCCTCGGTTGTCTAAGAAGTAAACATTAGCTGACCGTGAAGTCTTCTTGGATATATAATATCACTGGAATTTTCTGAGAACTAAAAAGTGCTACTCAAGTATCCTGTCTGTTTTAGTACAAATTGATTTTTTTCTCGTTTGAAAAATAACAGCAGTTTGCAAACTTGGCTCAGCAACTTTTTTTTAAGTAATTCATCTCAAATGCCAGCCGAAATAATTGTCATCCTTTTGAATGACACCACCAGAAATTGAAAAGCAAATAACTCGGTCAGTTTTTTGATGAAAGCTTTTAGTTCCATAGTGCAGGTAGAAATGCCGAGATATTTACGTAACTATTTTATGCACTACGTTTAATCTTCGCTGCGGTTTTACAAGGTTAGTCAAGTTCCCGTTTACCAAATTGTGGCCAACTGGACACGCCGACGCTCTTACATGCAGCATTTTGGATAGGGAATGTCAACTTTTACTGTATTTGTAGCTTGCACACTGCATTTCGTTTGTTCTCCATGATGAGCTTTGACAAACCTATGATAAATGGACGCAGATTTCGTGCTGTTAAAGATGTCAGATCATGCAGTGGGAATTTTTGCATGGTTTATTCGAGGTTGAAACCTATCAGCAAGTATGCCTTTGTAGAATCATCCACATCCGGCACCATTTGTCTTCCTTCATTAATCATGAAAAAGTCTACTTTTTGGGGTGATTTTTCAAAGTGTTTTGGGTTAGTATTCTAACCTTGTAATAATCCTAAACTTGTAATAAAATAACAAGTTACTTTTATCAGCTTAATTTTGTGGAGGCTAATAGAGTGAAGTACAATTCCTCTCCAAAGTGACATAAGTCTCTTCCTATCGATTTTTCACAGATTTATCTTATTTCCTCCACTGCTTTAAGGCAATCAGGGATAATAAGATTTTTTTTGACAATTTGTCGAGTCAATATGTTCGCATGGTTGATGAGGCGATGCAAATGACTTTCATTCAGGTGCTTTTTGCGGAACCTTTCTTCATGACATCAAAGAAAGCAGAGTTATAAAGTCGGTGAGTGTACCGCATGGAGATTTATAATTTTAATCCTTCCTGATTCTTCACGTTTTCGTGAAGTGAAAGGGGTGAGCGCTTTGTTTCGAATCGCCAGATGGTTAAAATACTAGGGAATGGATCATGACGAAGCATGGTATTTTATTATTTTGGTCTTCCTTGACAGTCACTCACGATAAACTGCTCTTGAGTGCAGATGAGATTATTTCACGATATTGGCGTGTTCGAGTTTTTAACATTTTTCCTTTCGGGTGGCCAACAATTTGCCATTTTGAGGCCAAACTTTTGGAGTGGCTTGTGAAGTCAAAATATTGACTTGATGTTTTCCCCCAACGCCTTTCATTTTCTCTCGATCTGTTCTTCGACTTTACTTTATTCAGCTGTTCAAGCTGTTCACGGCCCTCCTCGCTTATGAGTTATCGGTAAAGATCTACGGTTGTCGAACGATCTTAAGTCCTGATAAAATGACTCACCCTTTAGAAGAGGCGCTTTTAAGTTGTTGCAAACACCTGGCTAGGTAATAAAAACAAGTCGAAATTTCTTTCTCTCGGTCTCTGAGAGATCTGTCTGGATGTCTAAATTTTTAATACGCAGGAAAAACTGGTTTTTCCATTACGAAGTCATCCATTTACTGAACTAATTGTTTACATCCTTAGATGTCGTGTTAATTTTTTTCATCTATATACAACCGATGCAAATTCTTGTTTCAAAAGTAGTAAAATAGTCCTCGCCCTCTTATATTGGCTTTCATGTGACGTCATCAGCTCCATCTTTGTTGGCGAAAACAAAGGATCTCTCATTAGCTTAGCATTTGTGCGTGACACTGTTGCTATCTGTTTCGCAAGAGATTAGTTGAAAGCAACCTATACGGAAAGATAGTGACAGTCTCAGTATACCCTTGCATTGAGATCAGTTCCCTGGTAAGGAGAGTGAGCTGCAGTTGTTTGGAGATGGCCAGATGGCAACAGATCGGCTCGTTTGCATTTATAATAATCGGTGAGCGTTATTTTGTGTCCTGTCTTCAGGATCACATCACCTTTTGATGACTTCCTTTGGAGGGCAACATATCTGGTTAAAAAAAAACAAATAAGACCACTTCATTTAAAACCAAAAGTGTTCGAGGCTTTCAGCAAATCGCGGCGGACTCGAACCCGAGTAGCTCAAGCCAAAGGATCAGCTTTTTAGGCTCTCTGATAGGTTACTTTTCCTAGACACATTACAAATACTCGCAGAAAGAACAAATGGAGTATTCTGTTTTGAAACAGTTTCAGTCAGACTCGGTAATGGCATCTCGTTTAAGAAATATAAGTGGTTTTCGAAACAACAAGACTTTCCATTGATTAAACGTCTTGTCAGTTTCAATTAATGCCACTGGAAAAGGGAACATTGGCGTGAAATGAAATAAAAAAAGGTGTTCACGGCTTTCATAGGTTTAATTACAACTCCGCACACTGTGGACTAAGAGTTGACTTTTCGACATAAAATTAAATTGCACGCGATGGAAAATTTAAAGACACAGAGTTATCGCCAGTTTCTGTGGCCACCATTTGCTGTTGTTTTCTTCCGGCCATTTTATGAGCTCAGTCGATTTATTTTTGACTGATTGGTGAAATTTCGTATCTTTTGTTTGTACGCCATCGTAACCTTACTTTTAAAGCTCATTTTGCTTTTTTTTCAGTTTTTATTCAGTCTGACAGTAATTCAACACTCATATCGTCCGTGTTTCACGAAAATCACAAACTTGGACAAATCGAAATGACAAAAACACCCCCTCTCCCTGAAATCATTGATGAATCTGCGAGCAAGGCGATGCAAGTAATTTTTTCCTCATCAGTCGACAGGTGGAGGGGGTGGTCTTAATTTTTCATTTGAAATGTCCAATGTTACAGCTCGTTGTTATTACGCTGAGTTTTGTATAAATATAGTTTATTTTCTTTGTTGTCATAAGCTGATATCTGTGATTGACGCATAGGTACGAAATATCGTGTATACTCCATAATCGACGGGAGCACAGACCACATCTTGTCCTTCTTTTGATTCTCGATTAAATTACATTGATCAACAAGACATACGTTAAGTCATTCCGCCTTGTTTAAATACTCAATCTGTGCCTGTTTTTTGAAAGTCTCTGGTTTGATTTGTAACCTCAGATTAGCAGCATTAGAAGCTCAATTATAGCGAATTGTGTTTGCAATAGCGTTGGTAATGCTCTCAGTCTAGGAATATATAGCATTAAAAATTATGTGAAAACAAGGCATGGCGTAAATGGATTAATTAAAGAAAACAAACCAAAGAACCCAAACTAAATATTTTTGCGAGGAATACCTTTCAATTGTTCCTAGTCGTGTGGATAATTCGCAAAGAAAAATTATCGGAATGCGACGTGGTGATCGGCTTTCTTTAATAAACGGGACACTGATCCAGACTTTTAATTTGTGAATGTGACATTAACCGCGCGAAAGTTAGGGTTTAGGGTTAAGGTTAGGGTACGTCGATGTCAATTGACTTATTATACAGAACTGAAATAATGAAAAGAGCTGCGTTGGGTTGAGCACGTTTGTCGTTGTAGTGTAATGCTGAAGACGCGGGACTATAGATCTGGAGGCTCCGAGTTCGAGTATTGGTAAATGCACAGTATAGTTGTTTGTTCCCTTAACGCGTTGTAATGTTGAGACTGAATGGATAAGTGTATGAATACAGAAACCGATAAGATGATACGAAACATTAAGAAGATGTGTTGAGATGCGTAAGACAGAGCTTGAGCCGGGGAAGGTTTAAGTGTCCTCAGACCTTTTTGGGGGGTTGATAGCTGTGTTAAACATTCTACCTAGGTAAAATGAGGATCACCAATTTAACCTAGGTGAAAACGGTTTCAACCTGATAACGGATTTGACCGAAAACATATCAACCTAACAGATGGTCAATTTCAAGTTCGTTTCATATGCCTAAGAGGTGAGAGCATGCGTGGTAGAGATCACGGGACATAGACACGGTTGGCATGGGGTGTTAACCATTTACAGCAAATTTACGAAAATTCCGGTTGAAATTTCCATCGGGTGAAAAACGTGTCCCCTTAATTCAAGTCCGTTCGCGACCTTGTTTTGGGCGCCAAAATTAAAAATATGGCCGTGAATATTCTGGAATTGGTGAGACCTTTGAAAACTTGTAAATGGAACGCGCATTTCCATCGGAGAATGTCCATTGTTAATTTCAGTTTACAGTGTCCCCAATTAGCGCTCCAGCGCTAGAACGACTAGACACTTAAATAAAGTTCCTTTCCTTTTTTTTTTAACGGGAAAACATGACTACCTTTGCAGCCGTCCCGCAGCTCTCGGAAATTTCCCAGCGGAACGATCCAAAGAGTCGTGTTCCATTTACAAACCAACCGGAATTTCGGAAATTTTTTTGTTAGTGTAAACAACCATGATCTTTCAGTGGCAGAGCAATATGCCTTTCACGACAATTATTTGGGATTCCCTTCAAGCCTGTATGACTACCCAGACCAACGGCGATGTTCTTTCGCTCAGAAAGTCATTACAAAAATTGGCTATTTGAGCCTTATGGCGCCTGCTCACTCCTCGTGCTAACGTGAATGCACCAATTAGAGACGCTGTTTATTGTTCTTCTCGAAAACCAATGAGAAGAGACTTTTCCCAGAGTTCTTCTCTCCCTCAGTCAAGAGAAGAGCTCTGGGGTCCAGATTGGTTATCGTGTGGTTGTATTCCACATGGATTATGAGGTGGCCGTAATATTAATACGAGGATCAGCGATGGCTTTGGTTTGCCAATGAGACTGTGGGTTTTGAAGCATAAAGCTTCCAAATAGTGCTCTCTTTCTTCTCGTTTGTCATCTTCATTTTAACTGATTCCCCATATTCTTCTTTTAACAGGCCTGGAGTCTGTGAACCATTGTGAACCAATATAGTTAATGGTCAGCCTTTGAACTGAGACGTACTACTGGCCTACGAAGAAAATCAAATCAAACCAAAGTATACATAATTTTAATCGACTGCACGTGATGGTATAAGTGCAATTTGTCGCATGAAAGTTGATTCAGTGGTAATTGGAAGATAAACACCCACTGGTCGTGTTTATTTTACCTTGGCCGATACAATTTTAATGCTCACTACATGAACTCTAGTTGGCATCGAAGAAAGGAAGTTGGTACTTACATCCATACCTCCGTGTTCCTATTATGAAATCAACAACACTTATATGGGTATATGAATTGAGTCACCCGTGAAGCAACATGATGTAGAATTTGCCTAACTGGCTCGTGGCGAGGTTTATTTACTGTGAACCAGTTTTCGTACCTACTTGAAAAACGCTATGGCACCACCAACAACAGCACCGATTTACTTCTTTACACGAACCCTTGTAGCAGTAATGCTTGGTTTTCTGTTCTCGTCTTCATTCACGGACGCAAAAGACTATACAATAGGTCTGTTGATTCCCATGGAGAAAGCCCACTTCACTGAGAAAGGAAAATACTATGCGGCCGCGATTACCATCGCCGTGGAAGATATAAACAAGCAACGAAACCTATTACCGGGAAACAACATTTCATTTATATGGAACGAGACCAGTTGTTACGACGAAAAAAAGACCATTCGAGCGCTTATATATCAGATATACGAGGCTAAAGTTTCAGGTATTATTGGACCCGGATGCAATTGCAATACTTCAGCTCGAAACGCTGCCGCGTTTAATGTACCAATGATTTCTTATGTGAGTAGACGTTTTATTTCTTTCACCTTTCAGCGTCCTCTGTACATGAAATGAGATTTGTTAATTTCTCCATAATTTTTCTTATCTTTTGTGCTCGCTCAACTTAATTGATTCGGATTCAATTCATCTTCGTCTGATGGCTCTAACTATCTTATTTTATGACACTATATGACATGCACTATATTAACTTCGCCACACAAATTATAAGGAAGAAAATTTACACTGAATCGTTGACAAAAAGAGGATACTCAGGAATTTTAGAGATTATTTACGTTGCATTTTAGAAAGCCATCGCTATCTGTTGATTGAAACAAAAAAGTGATCTGGAAAGGAACGTACGTAAACTCCAAGAATGAATTTCCTTTCCCCTAACATTGACCAACTTTGCTATTGCCATCACAGCATGACTGGCGTGACATTAATGTCGTCATGACAGTTAAGGGATCAATATTCTCTAGCACTTTATGGACTAAGGTAAAGTGCTTACCAAAATGAATACGTCCATATAATATTGCGTGTCTAAAAGCTGCCGGAACTGAAGCGCAGCATGTTCCAACGACTTCCGTTTCAGAAAATATAAAATATTCACACAGGCGTGCAAAAATTAAAAAGTTCATCTTCCCGTTGGGTTCTTGAATGACATGAAATTCTTTAATCGTAGGTTGCATTGGATTCGCAACTCGTACCAAAACGTTCACAGGACATGACTAACGTTTAGACACCTGTCTATGTTTTGAAGGTGGATGCGGTGGCGTTCAATTCCGTGTATATGAAATGCTCTATTCGGTTGAGTCTGAGTATCATTTTACCCAGTCTTTTAAGATTAGGCCATCCCCCCCTTTTTTTTTGTTTACCGTCGAATGCGTTTCCTGATATTGGGTCGGTCGGTCGGATTGAAAAAAAAAAAAACCTAAAAAAAAAATCATAAGCATTCTCAGAATCGGAGGCCTGGTACCCCGGCATCATAGCTGTGGAGCCAGGAAAACAACAAGACGTGAACCCAAAATCAATATGGCGGAAAAGTTGGCGGATGACGGTTGTGGCAAAATTAAGATAGCGTGGGAAAAATGATCAACCACCGAAACTCCTGCACTATTTTTTTTTTTTGGAGAATTCGCAAAATTTGTGTCGGTCGGATGACGCGAAACGGAGAAAAAAAGGGGATGGCCTTACTGGCTTACAATATCTGTTTCTTCCTTCCTGTAAAACTTCCCCTTAGGAATAATTAAGAACTATTCACCGAAGTAGAGATGGCTAAAGGTGGATATATTGTCGGTCAAATCCGGTCTTCAGGTTGAATCCGTTTTTACCAAGGTTAAACTGGGGATACCTACAATAGTTTAAAGCAACTATCAAACCCCCAAAAGGGACTGAAAACACCTGTACATTCCCTCAAGCTCTGTCGTACGCATCTCAACACATTTTCTTAATGTTTGGCATCATCTTATCGATATCTGCATCACAGTTGTATTTTTAGACTTATCCATTCGTCCGATCAGTTTCAACTTTACAACAAAGCAAGGGAACAAAGGACTGTCCTATACACTTGCAGATGCTCGAACTCGAACCCTCCTGATCTATAGTCCTGTGTCTTTACCACCACACCACAACGACGAACGTGCTTAATTCAAAGCAGTTCTTTTCTTTATTTACTTTTGTATTATAAGTCAATTGATCTTAATATATATTAACCAAAACTAATTGTAACCCTACTTTTTCTTTAGTCTTAATTTAAGCTCCAAAAATGTTTCTTCAATTCATCTGAGTGCGTATTCAGCCTAGGTAAAATGAGGATCACCAATTCAGTTTAACCTGGGTAAACACGGCAATTTTCCCGGAAATTAAAGTCCGGCAGATTGAGACTTCAACTTTGAATAAGATCGGCTGTCATTTGGATGGACATAGGCCAAGCCAGCACTTCTAGCTTAATCCGTTCTTGTGGCGATTTTTTTGTTAGTCTCCTTCGCAGCCGTTTTTTTTGGATGTCACGCTGCGGAGACTAACCTTTTGTGGGTTTCTATATGTTTTTTTACAGCTGTGTAGAAGCCCTGAACTTTCAAATAAGAAACTTTACTCCACATTCATCAGAACGTACGCTCAAAGTACAAAAATCCCAGAATTCTTGTTCAAGCTTCTTGATTACTTCAAATGGACCACTGTTGGGATTCTGTTTGAGAAAGCCTGGATAAATACCTTCAACGACTTAAAGAAGAAGCTGAAAGAGATCGTGGTACGGATAGAGGAACAACTTCCTGATAGCCAAAACATTGTCCAACACACAGAAAAGTACAACCAGGAGGTAGCAGAGATCATGAAACGGATCAAGAACGACGCTAGAAGTAAGTTAACGAAAACGACCTACCACAGAGTTTCTGGAACTCTCTCTTTTTTAGGTTTGAATTCTGTTGACAATAGATCGGAAACTGAAGCACAACGACAACAAGATGTAAGAACGTAACAGAAAGAGTAGGTTTCGTAGACAAAAAGTCTGTTCAAACGCGCGTGTTGAACAGAGCTTGTTGAACCTCTTTAAGGTAGAGGTTCTAAAGAACATTGTGATGTTAGTTACTTTCAGTCTTTAAAGTGTCATTGTAGCCTGTAGGGTGTTTGTGGTTTTGGTTTCTTAATAGAAGATAGACAACTGCTCAAATACCTTTTTCGGTTTAGCGCGGAGGTTTTGCCGTAAAATCGTGCGTGAACATTAAACCGGGTAAGCTCACGCTTGAGCCACGCCCTTCCGAATTGACCGACTACTGGAGGCTTGGTCACTTCGGATTTTACAAGCGATTATGCTACCAGCGGAATTCACGCAAGTGACTCGAATAGCTCCGAAAATTCATCTGAGAGTGAGATCGAATGTGAGGAACTGAACAGCACAGAGTGACAAGAAAGCAGAGTTCTAAATGTAAGCGTACTTTGATGAGCCTCTTACCGGCGTCAATGAATGGCTTGATCAGTATCATCGTGAAAAAAAAAAAATAATAAAATAAAATAAAATAAAATAAAATAAAATAAACAAGTGGTGAACATTAGTGAGCTGATTTTGTTTTATATTTGTTTCGCCATGTTGTGTCGATCATCAAACATGTAAACTTCACTTATTCCGTTAACAATTCCTCTGTCAGAACTGCGGTATAGAGTAATAACAAGCCTAGGACTCCCTAACAATCTAAAAAACGTGGAAAGGAAGAAATTGTGAAATCGCTTCGCCTTTTTTGACTGAGCGCGAGCACCATTAAGATTGTTGAAAAAGTGGCAACTGCCAGGACGGCTTCGTTTCGATAGTTCCTCTTCTTTCCATTTTTCGTGTCCCTAGTGTTTGAGCAACCGTAGACAACGCATGGGTCAGGCATTATTACTACGTGTACTTTCGAGTGCTTGTTTTCGAGAGAAAGTGAGAAGTTTAATTTTCCCGGAGAAACTTTTTGTCCCTGATGTGACGTCACAACTCGGCTAGACTTTTCTTATGCCCAAACACTCGGTCAACTAGAAAGGGTGGAGCACAAGCGGGAACTTTAAACTACCATTTGAAGACAAAAATGCCTTGCAAAGCCAAAAAAATTGTTTGAGCAGTTGCCAGCCTTCTATTTAGAAACCAAAACCACAAAAACCCTGCAGGTTGCATAGACAGTTTAAGTAATCTTTTTTAAATTTGTATTGAGTATTAGAGCGGTTTTCAAATGAGTGTCGTAAAACCAAAACCAAAGTAATTACTTTTGCCAATCAAAAAGGACGGCGACAATCCAGTAAACCAATCAAAACTCGAAGTAATTACACGTAGCCGACACAAAGCGCGGGAAAATGTGCACGCGCGAGCCACTATTGGTTTTGGTTTCACTTCTGATTGGTTGAAAAACTGGCGCGAGAACTTTGAACCAATCACTGAGTGAAGTAATCATAAACCAAAGTAATTCGCTAATTACTTTCGACACTCAATTGAAACCGCTCTAATATAAATATTAAAAGAAGACAGCTATTGACTCAACACGTTGCATTCCTTTGTCCACTGTGTTCGACGTAGTACAACATCCTCCAACAACGTTTCATAATGTTGGATCAGTTCAATTTGGCTGCGCAATTGCTTTGGTGTGAACAACTACCCATATTGCTAACCCTAAAAACCTCGATCAAAGTCTGATTTTCATCCAGTTTTTGCCGGGCATATTCCCTTATGTGTTTTCCCTCGTTATGCACTGCCTTTATTTACTTTTCGCTGGGTCAATCTGTTAACTGAGCTGTATACGTTGTCACTGGCCAGCGACGTAATAGTTAATGGTCCTTAGGGGCGGATCTAGGGGAAGGGTGTAGGGGGTGCGCACCCAAATACAACTGGTATTCTGCCAAAAAAAAAAAAAAAAACGTCACCAGCCAGCTACGCCATTCCTTAGTGATGCATGCCCCTCCTGAGAAAAGCCCTGGATCCTCCCCCCTCTGGTCCTTTTTCACCAACGACACTGTATCCTCTTTATCGTTATTTTCTTGATTAAGCTTGAACAGTTTAGTAATCTACTATCTTATTTGCAGTCATTATTGTTCTCGCTCCTCTGTGGTATGCCCGTAAAAATGTTTTAGTTGCTGCACAGAATGCTGGACTTACCAATGGTAGTTACGTCTTTATCATGTTCGAACTTGACCATGACTCGCTACTCTCCAGGCAACGCTCTCCAAAGAAGTGGTTTATCGTGAAACCAGACCCTAAGGATCCATATTACCGTTGCAAGTATCAGCAGGCTTTTGACTCTGTGTTGGTAATAGCATCTAATGTGAACCAGAATTCCAAGAAAGTGGAAGATTTTCAGGATCTCGTCAAGAAGAGATCGCCAGACCCACCCTTCTACAGTACTGCTTACAATGATGATTCAGAGACGAAACGAGCGTATGTAAGTTGCTGTTTCACTCTTCTGAGCCAAATGAAAGTCCTCGGTAAATGTTGTAGCATTATTGGCCACAATTGTTGGGGTAATGATGCTTTTCGCACGACAAAACCTATCAGCAATGTTGGCTGACATTTGGTTGTGTATATGCCAGCCCCCAAAATGTCCGATCGAACAATGTTGGCTATCGATGGAAAACGGCGAAACTTTCCTCAACCGTGACATTCATCTAACGAAAAATATTGGCTCAACATTACTAACCGCAACGCTGTTTTAGTATAATTACATAGTTGATTATTGAAAATTCTCTACGCTGATTGGTTGCACTTGCGGTGATTATTACGCAATAATCACCTAAGCAGC
>OX421452.1:4330453-4347953 GCA_949126865.1 Montipora capitata | reverse complement strand
CGTTCTCCCTGAGGGACGGGAAAAAGATCATGTGGCCGAGTGGATCAACACCTAAGGACAGCCCAGACTGCGGATTTGATGGGAAGAGGTGTACACCGCCGTCGCCTGGAGCCTTTGTTAACGGTAAGGAAAATGAAGCGGGTGGCGCGGTGGCCTTATGGTTAGTGTGCTCGACTCCGGAACGAGTGGTCCGGGTTCGGGTCCTGGCCGTGGACATTGTGTTGTGTTCTTGGGCAAGACACTTTACTACCACGGTGCCTATCTCCACCCAGGTTTATAAATGGTACCGGCGAAATTCTGGGGGGTAACCCTGCGATGGACTGGCATCCCATCAAGGGGGAAGTAAAAAAAAAAAATACTCCCAGTCGCTTCATGCCACTGAAACCGGGATAAGCTCATAGTTATGTCAAATAACAACGTAAGGAGCACGCATCATTTCAACTTCACTACACAGACAAATGCAATCCATTAGGTTTATTTTGGTTTCTTTCCGCCTCGCACCAGCGGCAGTCATGAACAACCAAAAACCCGATTACCCGATAACCTGTGACAACGCCAGATACGAAAAAACCAAAAAAGCTCTCTGAGGAATAAAACTGTAAACGTATTCCCTGAACCAATGCAATGCCACAAACCCTTCGGGGTTTCAAGGGTTTCTTGTTACAAAACAATAACGATACATAAAAGGAAAACAAAAGTGAGACTGATGCAGGTCATGATACCCATCATGCCTTACACCAATCGTACGCAGACCTTTCTGTTCCCGTGCACGTGCCTGTCTTATTCGCGCATGGTTTCGGTACTACGATATAGTAGGAAAAGCGAACAAAGGTTATACCAGTGATTTAGGTCTTGCCTTTGGATAAAGCGTCAAACCCGTTGTGCCTGAGGGAGTGGATTCAAACTCTTACTGTCTTTTTGTGAATGAGTGCAAGTGTGAAGTTAACCCTTTGGGACGTAGAGAAGCAGACCACGGTGTTCGATAGTTGTTGTCTTCCTCTCCTCGGGCCATCCAATAACTTTAATCCTGACAGATTTGTCGCTGCATGCAGTTACTAATTAAATCACCAAGAAAATTCAGACCAGTGCTTCTCAAAAGTATTGAGGCACTATCGATAAAGGACATTTTAAATTGTTTTCCAGACAAAATGGCAATAATTATTGGCATTTCTGGATTTGCAGTTCTGCTTCTATGTCTGTTTTGTGTGAGCAAAATAAGGTGAGTTTTCTTTTACTCGGTGTCTTCTTTTATCTCATCTCTCCGATATTAATTTGGTCCGTTAACGATGTTCCAAATCGATAATCAGTCATTAGGACCTGCGTGGTACTGCAAATGTAGACATTGTAGACGTTTCTCTTCCATAAATTACGGAGATAGCCTACACAATTGTCCTTGGCTTACCTATTGTCAGTGGTTTCAAAGCTAATGTCGCCTTCTGCGGATTTAATTTGCGTAAATGATGGACAAAGAATTCGTTCGTAAGAGTACCGCATAATTATCGAACCGGCAGATCACAGTGACGCCTGAATTTCTCTTCAATCGATGGCGACCATCCTGTGGTTTGAGACATTTTGTAATTTGTATGCAATTCTTCTTTTCCGTAGACAAATCAGACTTGAGAAAAAGCTGAAAAGCTTATTGTGGAAAATAGATTTTTCAGAAATCAGCTTTGGGAGATCAGACTTAGATTATTTTGGGACACCAATGGACGACGATCCGCCTGTAAGTGCAAGCTTCATCAGTATGTTCAAGAGTGAATTAGATAAGAGTGCTGATCTTTGCCCCAGCACAGTCACAAATGGATTTATTTTTAGATCCACTTTTGCGCGCGAAACAAACAAAGGGCCGCCAATTTTAACCAATCAGAAGAAGCCATGTCACGCGTAACTGCTTCTGCCATGTTTTTTCAGGGACGTGACAACTGATTTTCGCGGAACGGGTATTCTAAAAATAGACTTATTTGTGACTGTGAGCCTACCCATGTCATAACATCATCATGATCATCAAATTCATCATCAACGTCATCGCCATCTTAATAACATCATCACTATCATCAACATTATCATCATCGTCACATTATCAACGACACCTTATCGTCATTGTCATTGTCATAATCACCATAATTATCGTCGTATACGTAAGTTGGGTAGCAAATCAAATTACGAAGTAGGCAACACGAGAAGCAGGAACTGTGGCGTTACTTCGCTGCCTAACTTCAAGCTTTCCGTCTTTCCAGCATCGTGTATATCTCTGTGTATCGTATTAAAATATTTGCTTGAGTCTAGGGGCCTAACGGTATTGGTATTTTTATATTAACTTACGGATATTACACATTTTACTCTTATACAGAACTGTGACAGCCAACTGCTGTTAGGCTCGTTTACCAATGGATCTCCATCCTGCGAATCCACTCGTTTTGGGTCTTTTAAGGTACGTTAAAGGATTTTCCTGATACCAATTCACATCGTTTTAGGTGCGTAATTTCCCAGGTTGATAGAACGCGATTGAGCGCATAACACTGCATATCATGGAAACAGGAAATTGGCTTTTTCTCCCAATTTATTTCATAGCGTTTCTAAATTTGATTCAACTTTTGTGTCATCGTCAATGTTTGTCCGGCAATGTTCATACAAGGTCTCCTTTTCAGAGAGATGTATTGAAAATTCACTACAAGTATTTCAGTGTTATCCAGTGGGTCGTACTCAATGAATATTAATATCGATGATGAAATGGTATATGAAATGAATAATATATGAACTGCGGATATGAAATCAAGTGAAGCTATGATCTTCGCAGTTATGAGAGCAATTTTTGCAATTGCTTTGAGAAGCCTGAAAAATTCAGGACTTCAACGGGGTTTGAACCCGTGACCTCGCGATTCCGGTGCGACGCTCTAACCAACTGAGCTATGAAGCCACTGACGTTGGGAGCTGGTCATCTGTGGGTTCTAATGGTCCCGTGAGGAATGAATCAATGATGAAATGGTATATGAAATGAATCATATATGAACTGCGGATATAAAATCAAGTGAAGCTATGATCTTCGCAGTTATGAGAGCAATTTTTGCAATTGCTTTGAGAAGCCTGAAAAATTCAGGACTTAAACGGGGTTTGAACCCGTGACCTCGCGATTCCGGTGCGACGCTCTAACCAACTGAGCTATGAAGCCACTGACGTTGGGAGCTGGTCATCTGTGGGTTCTAATGGTCCCGTGAGGAATGAATCAATGATGAAATGGTATATGAAATGAATCATATTTGAACTGGTTTCATATACCATTTCATCATTCCTCACGGGAACCCACAGATGACCAGCTCCCAACGTCAGTGGCTTCATAGCTCAGTTGGTTAGAGCGTCGCACCGGAATCGCGAGGTCACGGGTTCAAACCCCGTTGAAGTCCTGAATTTTTCAGGCTTCTCAACGCAATTGCAAAAATTGCTCTCATAACTGCGAAGATCATAGCTTCACTTAATATTAATATCGTTGTTTTTCAGGGTACGTCGGTGGTAGTAAAACATGTTGGCTCAAAAAATGTTGATCTTTCTCATGCAGTCCTTGTGGAGATGAAGCAGGTACAGTTTACGTGTCGTTTCTTTTATTTAAAGGTGTTGGTGACACGCCTTGTTCACCCCGGTAAATGAATGAAGAAATGAAGAAAATCGAGTTCTCCTTTGCGGGAGTCGATTATTAGGGTGAACATTTCACCATCTCCTCTCCACTTCTCACCGGTTGCTCAGTTGCTTAAGCATCGGGTTGCCATGCGGGAGGTTTCGGGTTCGGACCCAGTTATTTATCTGATCGGTATCAGGGGGTCAAAATTTGGTGACAAATTCTCTAGGTCAGCTCATAGGGAAATTCCACAGGGATCTGTTTTTGGGCCTTCAATGTTTAATGTTTTCTTCAATGACCTTTACCTAATCTAGTTAGACTAATATTGTAAGTTGAGTGCTTACGCTGATGACACTCAGTTCTTTTGTACTGGTGTTGATACTTCTTCAAGTGCTACTATGACCAAAAAATCAATTTTTATTTTTATTTGGATTTCTAAACTATGTTAACTAAACAGTAAGTGACTCAAGCTTTAAGCCTTGATTTAAAAAAAGATACCTGTTTATTTTAACTGGAATTTTTCTCTTTAATGGTCCGCCATAGTAACTTTAAAATCTTGAGAGAGCTGGATCGAGGAGAAAATGACGTCAAAGACTCACTAGTTTAAGAATGCAATGCGTGTGTACGCGGCTGAATTAATATGCAACACGGGAATTTCGGGCTTTCAGACTTTTAAACTCGTGTTTTGCAAATATAATAAGCTGCGTTTACGCGCTGAAATTTTAAGCAAGTTAGTCAATGACTCTCTGAAGTCCACTCCAATCGGTCACTTTGGAACGTGAGTAATGGCGGACCGTGAAATCCAAAACTTACACTCAAAGTAAACAGGCTTTTGATAAAAATCAAAGTTCAAAATTTTACCAGTCAAGCGCCAAGCAATCACACTTTCAAGATCTGAAGAAAAAAAGGAAGTGATTTTTTGATCATAGTAGCACTTTCAGTTTATGAAGGTATGAGTGCTGATCTCTGTACGGTTGCTGGATGGCTTAGTTCTAATAGGCAGTTGCGCGCAGTCAATGGTGACAAGTGTCTGGGTATGTGGTTGGGTAATACTTCGGCCAGCCCTTCCTACCATCTTGATAGTCAAGAGATTAACTCTGTTGAAACAATTAAGTTATTGGGCGTAACTATGGATAGTAGGGTTCGTGCTACTCCTTGAAGTCCTTGAAAAGCCCTGGAATTTAATTTTGGACTTCAAGAGCGCTTGAAAAGCCCTTGAAGGGATTTGGTGGGAAACTGAAAGTGAAAAATATTTCCATATCATCCACTTTCCTTTGGCGATGTCCTCACTGCCTAACTATCAAGCTGAATTTTAATAAATCGAAAACGGCCTATTGACTCTTATCGTCAATTTAGGACGCTTAGCGGTTGATTGGTATTATGGGAAATAAATATCTATTTTTAAAATCCGAACTCCAATGCCTGAACGCCCTGGACTCGAACCTTGAAATGTTCGACTAATACTCCTTTCACTTAACCGGTAGACTACCACATCGCCAACTGCCAGAACTTTATATTTTTAATATGTCAATATTTTTTTCTTCCGAATGCCGCTATTACCCGGTAAGAAACAAGTTTAAACGAGGGGAAATGTCGGTTACCAAACCTCAGAAATCAAGCATTAGACTTAAACCACTATTCTGCAACGATTTTATATATACTAATTAGTGTTGGTAAATAATCAGTACAATTGTCAACCAGTTGATTTTTAGTGGATAAAACAGTTCCTTCAAAGTGGGTGCTCCGGGTTGAAATCCTGTCCAGGAATGCAACTTTTACGTTTTTTTTCTTTTCATCTACTACCACAAGTCCTGGGACAAAGTAATCTAAATTGACAGTAACAGTCAATCCGGAGAAAACTAGATATTGTCGATAATGGTCATTTCAGAGGTAGAGGACATGATGTACAGCAAAATAAGGTCACCATCAAAGTCGCTTCTGTTCAAAGGCCGGGTAACACAGCCCATTAAAGCCTGGTTCATTCTCGTTCTCAGATTCCATCGTTTCTCTTAGCCGACGGGTCAACGAAGGGCTTGAGACTTCCGGAGTTCATATATGAGTCGTCAATGGTACTAAACGTGGTGGCACTCAGAAGCATTACCTTCGAAGAGTCTCTATGTGAAGCCTTAAGTGGCCTCAACCTAGAGAATGTCTCTCTTCGTGTCGAACAGAAAGAAGCAATTAGTAGTAGCGTAGTCTTAAACAAAGACACTCTCATCAATTTACCGCGCCACTTCGGCCATTTTTACTTCCGGTTCAAGAGCTAACCAATGAGACAGTTTGAATTTCCTATGTCTACAGAGCCTTTGTTTTTCCCTGCCGGCTAAGAAACGATGGGGTCTGGGAACGAGAATGGCCTGGTTAAGGTGCCTCCTTAACAGTGAGAAATGAAGATGACTCAGCTATTAGCGTAAAGTGGTATAATGATTGTAACTGTTTTTACTTGCGCAGATGCTTGATGTGAGAAGCGACAACCTTGCGCATTTTATTGGTGCCACTATCGATCCGCCAAATGTTTGCATCGTGTCCGAGTTTTATTCCCGAGGCAGTCTTCAGGTAAGCGACTCGTTTATTGACTTTTAGGTGTTTCTTGAATCTTGAATCTTACTGTCTGAAACCTAGACTAAAATTGTTTTCTGTATTTTCATCTGTGCCTTCATTTTTGTAAAAGAAGAACATATTGAAAGTTTTAGGCTAAATGGGTTCTTATGAAAAGGGGGTTAAAAATGAAACTTTTAGCCTAACAGGTTCTTATTCGCGGGTTTATACTGTATTCTTCGTTCAAGTCACGAAAAATTACAGCGTTATCGGGCGTATGTTTTCTTTCTAGGACATTTTAGAAAATAAAGACGTCAAGTTGGACCATATGTTTATCACGTCCCTGGTGAACGACATAGTGAAGGTAAACAAGTAGAGAACAAGGCCCCGACGTTTATTATTGCTTCGCATGATTGTCTGCTTGGCCACTTGTTTTAATGGATTCTGCTTATCTGTGTAGCTACTATGACTTGTATGGATGGATGCCTTCGACATACGACTGAAGGACTAGCATTTCAGCTATGGTGTGGGGGTACTCGATTTTAAGTCCTTGTTTTTGGTTTCAGTTATTTGCTTTGCTTCGGAATGAAACTTTTGTCAGAGACTTCAAAGTGTTTTCGCCGTTTTGATTTAGAGGCTTTTAAATGACACCACACTGCAACGTTCGCTTTTCGAGAGGCATGTTATTTTTTGGGAATAGTTTAAGAACTTTTATCTACACGTCCACATGGACGTGGTTTATCGTGTTCTAAGTGACCCAGTAATTGCAATATGACTGTTTACTTCGCGAATGGTTGATGAATGTTGGATTCTACGATTCTTAGAGACATCTGTTTGATTTAGTTCGTCGTTAATATTTCTAATCCTTTTTCACATGAAGGGTATGGCTCATCTCCACAGCACGGACATAAAATCGCATGGAAACCTTAAGTCCTCTAACTGTCTGGTTGACAGCCGCTGGACGGTGAAAATCGCGGACTATGGCCTTCCAACTATTCGGTCAAAACGGAGTAGAAGCTTCTTGCATAGTGAATCATATTACCAAGGTGTGAAGCCATCTATCTTCCCTAAAGACAAAGGCAGGCCTAGTTATCTTTATATTTAAGTTTATTGAAGTCTCAACGATTAGATAACAGAGCCAAGTCTGTTGTTATCTGGGACAGACCACAACATCGGTAACCCTGTGACCTATTTAACAAATTGATGTCAGTTTTTCATGCATCTGTTCTGTTATTGATCATGAATCTCGTCATAACATTGTCAAAGTAGCTGTGGATCCAAGAGGCGATAGCCGAGTTAAAAAGTGACAGATCGACGGTTCACAAATTTAGCATAAATTAAACTCTTCGAAACGCATAAATTATAAATTTATGTGTCTGTCCGCTTATTGACAATAAAAATTGGCCAATGAGCGCGCGAGAATTTTGCAGTTATTAGAAAAACTCTTTTCGAGTAATGTGTGGTTTCTTTCACTCCCCGCGGAGTTTATGAACACTGAAGAGTTGTGAGCAAGGGCCTATGGTTTATAGTCCTTATCTGAGAAGACTGTTCCAATATTCCCAACGTAGCTGCAATATCGCTGTTGCCTACTATTGTTATTGCGCATACGTTCTCGACCTGTAAATTATACGAGTGCGAAGAAAGAGTTCCTTGAACGCGAAAAAGTAAACCGAGAGAATATGTTTAACTAAACCGACAACTAGTATTTAAGGGACTTTTAAGAAGTTTAGTTCTGTGGTTTTTTTTTATAGTAACTTAAACACGAAGTGAAAATCTTGTTTTCTATTTTCTTCAGAACTATTGTGGACTGCACCAGAAATTCTTAGATTGAGTGTCCGCCCAGTAAATGGCACTCAAAAAGGAGATGTATACAGTTTTGCAATCATTTTAGCAGAATTTCACACGAGGCGGGGACCTTACAGTGGAAGTTATATGGAACCAGATGGTAATCAAATTAGTTTGTTTTTAAAAACAGACAACAAGATTTCTTTAACTACAAGAAACGTCAAACCCACAGGCAGCAAATGCTAATCGAGGCGGGCTCAAGGAAAGCTGTCAAAAAGAAGAAAGAAAACAAAAGTATAAATCCTAAGACACCTAGATACACTCTAGAGTTTAGTAGAGTTTTGTTTCTAGAGTTTTTGACCCTGAGTAGATTAAAATGTATCTTTAATCGTTTGAGGTTTGAAGTTTTAATCTGAGTTTTTTTTTATATTGGTTTTGGAAATGAGTACTAGAGCAGTTTTCAAATGACTGTCGAAAGTAATTACGCTATTGCAATTGTTCCGCTTAGTGATTGTTTAAAAATCTCGCGCCAGTTTATCAACCAATGTAAAGGAAAGCCAAAACCAATCGCGACTTGCACGCGCGATTTTTCCCGCGCTTTTAGCAAGTGACATGGAATTGCTACGAAGTTTGATTGGTTCATTGCGCTGTTTGCGCCTGCTGTGATTGGTCGACTGAGATAATTACTTTGGTATTTGTCTTACGACAGTCAGTTGAAAACCGCTCTATGATAAAAGCAGGATTAAGTTGTGTTCCAAGTCTCAGCGACACCAAAAACCCTTGATTCATTCTGCAGGAAACCGTGAGATGTTCATTTCGTTTCGCATTACTTGAAGTGTAAGTTGTGCGTGCATGCGCTTTTGGTTCATCTGTAAAGCGCATGCGTTGATCGATATGAAGAGAAAAAAATCTCTTTTATTTATTGTTTCTCCTGTCGTTTTTTCCATTTGTTTTGCCGTTGAGTACATTATTCTTAAATTAACGATTAATTAAATTAAAGATAGAGACGCTCAGCCTGAGTCAACCAATTATTTTTGTCATTAATTTATCTAGTGCTTTGTTGCCAAAAATGGTATAAACAACTGATTTTAAAAGTATTTACTGCACCGCCATTTATTTAATTTCAGTAGAATTGTTATCTACCGTTTTCATTTCATTGTTTCTCGTAGAAATCATAAGGCGAGTCACGGAATACGAAATGCCGCCATTTCGCCCGACTGTTCCCACGCTAATCACTCGCGTAGAAGAACTGAGAGAACTGATGAAGCACTGTTGGGAAGAAAAGCCAGAAGTACGCCCAGACTTCCATGATATCAAGAAATCCATGCAGAAAATTATAAACAACAATGGCATGTGAGTGGGGTCAAAGGGTGGTATTGTCGAGTTTACCAAAAGCCAGTGTGTCGTCGGAATGTTTTGTTAGTGACGACTTCGTGTTCGGTGACGCCACAAATGAATTTTCCGGCATTCTGCATAACAACGACTTGAAATCAGTATTGACGACAGCTTGAGCATACAAATGTTTTTCCTCAATCGGTTTCGTAGCGTCCTCGTAGCCGTCGTCGTCTTTCTGTCGTAAGCTCCCTAAACGATCGTTTTCACTCACGTGACCAGCAGACATATTGGATTACTGAAACAAAAGAGAGTATTTGCATAAGCTTTAAAGCATACTTAACAAACTCCCAGCTGCCATGAGGAACATCACTGACTAAAACACGTTTCGCCAAAGTGTAAGAAAACGCCTAAGGATTGATTTATAATTCTACAACTATGTAACTAAAGTGTACGTAATAAATAGTTAGCGTAGTTTTTAGTCACTTCCAGAATTTTATGAATTAAGGACATCGTTATTATTGTGGTTTTATTTAATTAATGTTTTAGAGATGAAGGGCCATTTTGTATTTATGGAGATACTGTAAATAGATAATAATAATAATAATAATAATAATAATAATAATAATAATTATTATTATTATTATTATTATTATGTCCATTCCATATAGACTAAGGCTTCAACATTTGCCTCAACATCCGTTCGCTTTTGTTGAACGATGTTGACTACTGGGGAGGGCAACCGCTTTTAACACGTCATCAACATTTACTTTGGATACACACTTGTTACTATGGATACGGACAAGGAAACGTCATTGAGAGACCGATTAGTGCAAATGGGGGGGTGGGGGGGGGGGGGGGGGGGCATAAGGGCAAGCACAAGGAAAATGAAAATTTTTGATCCTTGTGCTTGTGATTGCTCATGTGCTTTTGCTTGCGTCGCTAATGAAAACCAGGCTTTACTGATATCGTCTTCGATTTTTGTTGTTCAGGAAAACCAACATATTTGATAATGTGGTGTACATGATGGAGAAATACGCAGACAATCTGGAGGATCTTGTGAGCGAGAGAACTGCTCAGTTGGTGGAAGAGAAGAAGAAGACAGATGCCTTGCTGGACAGAATATTACCACGGTAACATTTTTAAGGGTGAACGTCTCCATAACGTTGAAAAAGGACTATTAGGGAACTTAAGCAACGAGAACGTCACAAATTTGCATATTTAGTTGGCAAAAACAATATCTTTGCACGCCCTGAACGGGCCTTTTTCAGTTTTGTTCATTTATTATTATTATTATTATTATTAGTATTATTATTATTATTATTATTATTATTATTATTATTATATTTCTTTGCCGTCTTCTGCAAAACAACAACGTGAAATAGCCAAATTTGAGGGTTTATGAAGAACGTCAGCACTTGAGGATAAATTTTCATTTTCTCCATTAAGTGCCGTTCCGACCAGTGTCACTTTTGACGAACTATCACACCCTTGTTGTATTAAAAAGGTTGAAATAGTCACGAAGTGATTACGATGACACGAATTTTATATTTGGAGATAACGTTCTCGTTGCCGTCGCCGTCGTCGTTGTTTAAGTTCTCTATTGATTTCGCGGAAACATGTACGCCTTTTTCGGCGTAGTCGCCATATCTCAGACGTTTTCTTGTAATCTTTTGAAAAGTGCGCCATCAAGGGCTTGCAGCGTCCCATTTGTTCCCGCCATTTTTGGGCCGGAAGTGATTACAATAACGCGAATTTATATTCTGAGATGACGTTCTCGTTGCCATCTCTGTCGTGGATGCTTAAGTTCCCTGTTAAGTTGATAGGCCTGGTTTCAATTGCCGATCACCGGCAATCTTTGCACGGTAAAGTAATCCTCGGTCAGGCATGTTGACTCCTTCAGGGCCGAGTGCGCATGCCCGGTTTGCTTCGAATAAAATTTGTTTAATGCTGTTTTATGTTTCGTATAAAATTCGTCTGTGTTCTGCCCAGACATAAAGTTAAAGGGAAAGAAGCTGAAGGAACTCCTCTCGCAGGGAAGTTGTGCTGTCTGCACAGTGGAGTTATTGTTCACAATTTTTACCTCGTTAGCATATTTCCATCATTTTATTACCAATCAGCGAAGGATTCATTCATCGCGGGAACATTTGAAACCACAAATGACTAGTTCTGGTCATTCTAGCTCAGTTGGATAAGAGCGTCGCACCGGCATCGCAAGGTCACGGGTTCAAACCCTGTTGAAGTTCTGAACTTTTCAGATTCTCAACGCTGTTGCTGAAATTGCGTTCACAAGTGCGAGGATCATAGTTTCACTTGATTTCATATGCGCAGTTCAATATATCGTTCATTTCATATATTATCATTTCGATCGTTGAAACATCTTTGTCGGCAAATTCAGAGTGCGTGTTTGCAGATAGATACGGCTGCCATTTTCATTTCTGTTGTTTCGAAAGACATAATTGTATTTGCTTTAGTACTTTCTGTGATTAATGAACATCGTCTAGTTCAGTAACAACCGCAATATTTACTAATGATCGTTCTTGAGCAGATTTGTTTTGATACGTATACGATGCTTTCTGAAAGCAAATTCGCAGGTTAATGAAGCAAAGTGTAAAACAATTTTACCCTATCACATCTTGACCACGACAATTTTAGACTCGAATTTTCTTTCTTTTCAAAGGCCGGTCGCTGAACAGCTCAAAAGAGGAAAATCAGTGGAAGCGGAGAGTTTCCACGAGGTGTCAATTTACTTCAGTGATATTGTAGGATTTACGGAGCTTTCGTCTGCAAGTACACCCATGCAGGTATGTTCTGGTATAGATAGGATGCAAGCATTTTCTTTGATTCCGAACAATTTACCGTTGGCACTGCAAGTCGTTACGTCATTGTTTGAGATCAGTGCATAGCGATCTGAGTATAAAATCTCAGTTTGTTTTTTTTTGCTTTAGGTTGTGACGCTCTTAAACGACTTATACACTTTATTCGATGAGATCATCAGCGAATTCGATGTGTACAAGGTAAGTGTGAAACAAAGACGCCATCTTTTAACAACATGTAGGTTCACTCCCCATATGGCAAATCGCCTGGATAAAGGTCGTTCTTATTCAGAATCATCTTGTTTGGGATGTAATAATAACTTTTTCAGTAAGGGCATTCCACATTACCATATTTCGAGTTTTAAACTCGTGATTAACTTAAGGTTTCCCCTAAACACCATAAAATAACGTGACATAGCCCCTTTAAAGAGACACTTCGTGTTGGATGTCAAAATTGGTTTGCATCTAATTCCCCGCATTTCTGGACATAAGTGCACTTAGACCTGTTTCCCTTTCAAAGAAAGCATAAACTTCATTTATGAACTAAAAGTTTTGCTAAGAGCAGGGAGCTCTTAGCAAAACTTTGACTTACCTCTCAAAATTTTCTGGACTCAAAGGCTTAGCTTGTGGTAGGCCTTTTCGAAAGGTCTCCCTACTTTTAAACCGATGTGAAGTTGACGTCAGATTGGAGAAACCCTCGAAGGGGGCAGCCTTAAGTACTTATCTTCCTTTAATTTTAATGTCTGATGTATACACCGAATTCATAAATGGCGGCCAACCTGGGCCGACTGGCGGCCAGGCATGACATCGAGGCGTTTTAGGATACACACGCCTTATTTTCGAAGGAGGAAAGGAGAAATTGAACGATCGACGTGCGCAAAATCATTACATTCCTGGTTCTTCTTTAAGTGGGAGAAGGTCATGGGTATTAAAAAAATGATGAGCTACGGTTTTGGCTGAAATGTTGGAACGATTATGCTTAAAGATTAAATTGTAAAGAGGTAAATTTTTAACTTTAGTGCGCTTACATCGTTCGATCCGGCGTAGTTGCGTGAAATGAAGTCATCTGTTTGAAGAAATTAAAAAATGCTCTTGTTTTTCTTTTTGTTGCTTTTCCTTTTTTAAGAGTCGAAGAATACATCATTCAAGGGAAAGACAGTTTTCTTATGGATCCAGATTCGAATTTGTTGTACACAAAGCGAAAATTTGCCAAGCAGGGTGCGAGTTGCGCTGTTGTTGATTCAAACTCTGGTGAGGTTTGAAGCTTACTAATGTGTGCCTCAGGATTTTGCTGCCGCATCACTGATTAAATCTTGTGTACTTCCACTTTCAAACAAGGAAAATTTACAAATTTTAAGCGTAAGAGCCAAAGTGGTTACAATAACCGGCCTTACACGCCACCCATGAACAAGCGGAGTTCCACAACACCTCCAGATGCAATACACATTACTATCTTATTATCTTCACAAGGCAAACTTGAGTTTGCAAACTCAAGTTTAACAAACTCAAGTTGGAGTGTGTGAACGGCACAAAAACAGTCGGCAAATACGTTGGCAATTTGTTGGCGACAAATAGAACTTGTCTCTATTTTTGCCAATAGTTTGCAAACATGTTTAACAACTGTTGTTGTGTCTTTCACACACACCAACGTGAGTTTGCCAACACGAGTTTGCAAACTAGTTTGCTGTGTGAAGGCCGCTTTAAAATTAGTGGTTCGTCATTTTTCTGCATGAAGCAGTGGTAGCACTTACAGCAAAAACAAAAAGGACTTTTCGTCACTAGTACATTCTATTCTTAAGATACTCGTCCTCCTAAGTTCAAAGGTTTCTTTATTTCCACAGATAAAACAATACAAATTAATAATACATGTCACAGAAATGTGGAGTGGAGATGTGCGAGCAAAAACCCACAGGGTTAGTAGTGTTCGCACACCTAATCTAGCATTCATACAAGGTATTAATATTAAATAGCAGGCAGACATGATAGACTACGTTGTGGAAACCAAGAATAAAATAAAATAGACTACAATTAGGTTAATTAATAAGTTTGAGTTAGAAAGTAAACAAACAAAACTGACGAAACAAAGCAAAACAATGACACGTTGCAACTATACAGCTAAACAGGATGTCATTCTCAGGCTTTGGATGTAAACAGATGAACTTTAAGCTCATTTCTAAAGCTTTGGAGAGAGGAAGCATTTTTTGTATGTTAAGGTACTTTATTCCAATTATCGGCTGTGGCAAATCTAACTGAATTTGCCATAATTCGTTCTTGGCCGAGGTATAAACAGATTTTGGTCGGTTGATCTTGCACGTGTACAATATCGATGGGCGTCTCTGATGTTTGTGAAATAGGAGTCATAAATATCAGGAAGCAAGTTATTTTGATGTTTGTATACAAGCTCACCCATTTGTAATTTAGTAATTTGAAATATGTTCAGTATACCTAATCTAGTAAACAGGGGTCTGCTATGATCTCACCAGCCTTATTGTGTTATAATCCTTAGTACTCTTTTCTGTAGCAGGAGTAAACAGTTTAATTTAGTAAGGTATTGTACTGTCCCCATGAGACAGTACAATACGAAAGATGTGGATAAATTAAACTATAATATAAACATTTAAAAACATTCAAGGAACTACCAGCTTTGTAAATAATACCAACACATAGATCTTCAAGAGGTTTCCCCTTCTTCCAGCTGGTTGGGACAAAATGGTACTTTCCAGCCGCTTTCCCTATTAAGGAGGCTCGAAATAGTTTCTCCCTTTTTTAAACAAATAAACATATTCTGTCCTTAGATACAGTTAGGGCAATCATATCAAGACGAAATTTGGCCAGGGTATTAAGTACCTATCGTAGATTTCTCACATTATGTTTTCCTCCAAAATAATGTTACCATGGCAACGATATTAGGCATTTCTTTGAGCCTTAAAATCAACATATGTTGTCCTTTTTGAAGAAACGGGACGGTGAAATTTTCCCATTCAGCGTTACCAGATAATGTTAGAAATACTCTCTAAAATATTTAAAATTCAACAAAATCTGTAGGTCAGTTTTTCAGAAAAATAAGTTTTTTTGAATTTTGTCTCTAATTTTTTTTTTCACCTACAGAATGTTTTTTAAATTTGAAAGACAAACGGTTTAAATTAATCTAAGCTAACATGCAAAAAATGAAAAAAATTCACCGTCCAGAAGCAGAGATATAAACGAGTAAAGTTGCAAAATCAGGAAAAATTAGGGGGTTACAGGATCAGCATTTACGCATGCGTCACCCGCTCATTCGAGTCCGCGCGCGAGTGGAGCTACAGGTCAACACAAACGGATTTAAGTGACTATTAAACCGTTTAAGTAGAATTTTCGTAGTTTTCGTCAATAGGAGATGTCTATTTATATTCCATGTATATAGGAATTGGAGAAAGGTAAGCGAAATTAGCGGTATTTGTTTATTTCTGGTGACCCATTTGAATCATGAGCTGACGCAAGCAGCTTACGAATTGCGTGTGTGGCTTACGCGCGCGCGCTCAGCTGAAAACCCATTCGAGCCTCCTTAAACTTCTTCATTTCTGCCTCGTAAAAAGCGGCATTTTCTCCACGAGAGAGCACCTAATACTTTTACCTTTCGGAAAATTTTGCCTCAGTTTTGTATAAGAAATCTCACCAGAGTTTGAATCAACAACAGCACAAATCGCACCTTGCTTGGCAAAGTTTCGCTTTTTGTACAACGAATCCGGATCCGGATTAATAAGAAAACTGTCTTTCCCTTGAATAATGTATTCTTCGACTCTTAAAAAAGCAATAGCAACAAAAAGAAAAACAAGAGCTCTTTTTAATTTCTTCAAACAGATGACTTGATTTTACACAATTATGCCATAAGCCTAAGCCGGATCGAACGATGTAAGCTTACTAAAGGTTAAAATTTACCTCTTTACAATTTGACCTTAAGCATAATCGTTCCAACATTTCAGCCACAACCGTAGCTCATCATTTTTTAATACCGATGACCTTCTGTCACTTAAAGAAGAACCAGGAATGTAATTTTCCGCACGTCGATCGTTCATTTTCTCCTTCCCTCCTCAAAAATACTGCATGTTTATCCTAAAACGCCTCGGTGTCATGTTTGGCCGCTAACTCGACCCAGGTTGGCCGCCATTTATGAATTCGGTGTATTATTTAACATTTTTTAGGTGGAGACAATTGGTGATGCCTACATGGTCGTCTCCGGCCTTCCAATCAGAAATGGACACATACATGCCGGGGAGATAGCGCGAATGGCTCTTCATCTGATTGAAGGAGTCAAACAGGACTTTACAGTTCGCCATAAACCAGAACACAAACTTGAGTTGCGCGTTGGGATTCACAGCGGTAGGTTTGCAACATCGCTACCGAATCTGTAATGTCCCCTGCCCCTGGTTGCAGTCTTGACTAAGAGAAAATGAGAGAGAGAGGGAGTGTAGGGGTGTTGGCCGGGATATGTGAATTTCACAAAAGTTATTTTTAGATTGGAAGTCTGTTTCCCGAGACGTCCAGGACTATTAAGCATGACGTCATATGAATTTATTTAGCATTGTGCAATGGCTTTCGGAGTCGTACTCTTCATCCAACAAGATATTTTGTGGAATCTATCTCCCATTCCGGGTTTTGGGGCAAGATGTGCCAATTTCCTTACCTGTGAACGTCGTTTTTGTCGACAAACCATAATTCCACCTGGAACGCCATTTTGAATTCTTCTGACTTTTCGGAAGTTACGGGAAACAGACTCTCGTTTCAAGGGCTACACTGTGCGACTCCTTCTCTGCCTCGTTAATTTTCTCTTGTCTTGACTAGTCTCCGTGGTGTTCACGTTCAGCGGCCTTAGGCACATGCGCGTATGAGACTAAAAGATTAGAAGATGCTTGTTTGTAACTGAATAGTAAGCGTTGACATTAAACCTAATTTGGCATCGTTTGATAGAATACTCTCTTCTACATGATGAAATGATAGCACGGTGAAAACAGCGTTCGTTTCTGTGCAGTAGTCCATGTGTTTCGTGAGGGCGCGACTAAGAGGAAAAAAAGACGTTGGTGTTTTTTTTTTTTCAATCTTCTTAGGTCCTGTGGTAGCGGGCGTGGTTGGCTGCACTATGCCTCGTTATTGTTTATTTGGGGATACAGTAAACACTGCGTCTCGGATGGAGTCAACAGGAGAAGGTGCGAATTCATTAGTCACTCGTTGTAATTACCAAATTATTCCTGTTGCCCTGTACAGCCTTGAAGTCTGCGTCCTACACAAAAAGCTTTGTCCTTCACTGTCTCACCATGGAAATTAATAAAAAAGAAAACATTTGAGTAAACCGCGTCTCGCTCAGGAGCGAGGCTTATCGCTTACTTCTAGACCCCGTCCACACGTAATTCGTATTAAAATTCAAATTTACCCCTCCACACAT
>OX421452.1:4322953-4327953 GCA_949126865.1 Montipora capitata | reverse complement strand
TCAAACACCAATTATTGCTTAACAAAATGCGCTCACTGTTTTGACGTAATAGGTTTCCATGGCAACATGAAAGCTCTCCAAAAACACCCTATATTTCGTCTTTACTTGCTTATATCTCAAAAATGAACTCGGTGACCCCGATTTTTAATGGAAGAATAGTAAGTAGAAATTTGCGATAGAACTATCAGCAAAGTTTTAAAAAATTCTTGGAAGCCAGTTAGAGCTACCTTAATTTTTCGAAAATTTAAGATAGCCCAGAATTGGCTCCCAAGAATTTTTTTAAACTTTGCAGATAGTCCTATCTCAAATTGCTAATTACTATTTTACAATAAAAAATGGGGATCACCGAGTTCATTTGAGAGCTTTCATGTTGCCATGGTAGCCTATTACGTCAAAATATTGAGCACATTTTGTTAAGCAATAATTGGTGTTTGGTATGGTACCATAACATTTGTTTTAGGTGATACAGTTTTGTAGTGACAACCCATGTAATAAAAAGGTCCTTAAAAGTAGTGAAACTGGTTCCAGCCACCTTAATCAGCATGTGAATGCACCTTATTATATATGCAAAACGCGAGCATTGAAGTCTGGAAGCCCAAAACTCCCTTGCTGCATGTTGATTCTGCGGCGCACACACGCATTGCATTCTAACTAGAGAGCCTTTGAAGTCGTTTTCTCCTCGAACCATCTCTCTCAAGGACTTAAAGGTACTATTGGCGGATCATTGACATCATTAAATAGGAAAATTTCAGTTAAAATAAACAGGTGTCTTCTGAAATCAAGGCTTAGAACTTTGGTTGCTTAGTCTTTGGTTAACACAGTTTTGAGATCCAAACGAAAATAAGAATTGATTTTTTTTGTCACAGGGGCACTTAAACGTTTCTTTGTAGAAAATGACTAGAACAAAGCCAACACAGCAAGCGCTTCCCTTTGAACAATATATCGCATTCTGGGTGCATGGAAAATTTGAGCGAGAGTCGTGAATAGAAATTTGTTCACTTGATGCTCTTGCCCCAGTGTTCGTCGAGCTAGAGTCGAAGCTCTTCGTTCCAACGAAAGCGCTTTCCAAGCCTGGTTAATTCTTACGTCATTTGTGAGTTATTACCGGAAACCGGAGGTGAACATTCCACATACCGGGACAGTAGCCTCTGCTAGATTTGTAAACTAATCGTCTCTAATAGTAAAATACTCAGCAATATTAACGTGGTAGTGTTAAGGCAAGTTGAAATTTGAAAGCAGCTTCGGCACTTTCTGTTACTGCTTGGCTGAAAATCTGTTATACTTGTCAGACACACAGCAACTTGGAGTCCATCTGTTTAATCACTTTTTGCCTTATTTTCTTACAGGGGAAAGGGACAGTGAAAAGTTATTGGCTCTTAGATCAGGTTCATCGCTCGCCTCATAGACGTCGGCGATCAATGAAGCGACTCAAGGGACTTCCCAACTCGTCAGCCGCATTCCGTGAAATGTTGGAGCCACCTCCTTCCCCTTGCGGACTGTCGCGAACATCATCTCTTAGAAGAAATGTAAAAGCTGTGAGTGAATCACCAGGGGTAAAAAGAAGACACCTTATGGAAACTGTTGAGAAATTAGATGATCCAAAGCAAGCTCAAGCGTTTGTTTAGTAAACAAAACACATAATTGGCAGGGAGCCAAGTACTGACGACATTCGATGTCGATTTATAATATAATAATCACTCTTACCAAAGCATTCGTGCTCTCGCCAAGGAAAAAGAAGTATTTTGTAATTAATAGCTGGCGACAAAAAAAAAAAAAGATTCTGAAGAAATAGCGTACAACGTTACACTCTGAAGAGTGTACACTCTGTCTCTTTATTAGGCCCGCGTTTGTTTGAATTTACATTTTTCTGCATGAGTTTGCTTAAAAGAACCGTCAAGGAAAAATATTTTTTTAGCAAATAAAATCTGCAACAAATAATAGCTGATGGCAAACGATCGAATTTCGTACGAATAGTAATATATTATTCATGTAAAATCTGCAAAGGAGATTACGTTGTGCTGTCGTATTTTCTTTCTACTCGGATCTTCCCATTTTATATTATTCTGGCAATGATTGTTTCAGCTCATGCCTTAGTTACGAGATCGTTTCCTCTCGCACCCTCTCCATTTTATTATAAATAAACGAATTGTAAAAAAACCGTTCTTTTTCTGTCAATACAGAAATCATTACATGACATGCGCATAAACTGCTGAAGAGATAAGATCCAGGCAGAAAATAGTGGATATTTCAAATTTACAAAACTAGACGTCCTTAGGACATTGTGAAACGTGAATTCTTTAAATACAGAAATTGTACATTATAATAATAATAAAGATTAATTTTTCAATTATTTGGGGTTTTTCTTTATCGATAGTATTGTGTTGCACGCTTCCGTCCTGAAGTCACAGCATGCACCATATATGCAGCAGACCAAACCGGCAGAAACGCCCATTTCATTTTGTGACTGGAGTTTATGGTTTATTTTTCTTTTCATTCTCGCTTTTTTTCCCGCAGTGGAATGGTTTTCTCCGCCTTTTCTTTGTGATACTATCAGAATAATCGATCAGCAACTTCGGCTTCGCATTACAATTAGTCTCCGAACACGGAGGGGGGGGGGGGGGGGAATTCCACTTTTTGCTTTTTTTTCCTCGAGGACAGAAGACCACCTTGCCACACCCTTATACCATTGTGGTAGCATCTTTTGTCAACGGACTGCGTTCATCCTCTACCTCTGTCTCAGTTACAACTCTGCATGATGATCGTTTAGTCACAGGGTTTTTCGACGGTGATTTTAATGACAACCGTAAGGAAGAGTTGCGTGTTATAAAATTTGTCTTTGGGAACTCTTCACCGCATATGAAAGTTCTGAACGTCTCTCGAAAACTCATTCCCCTGGAAGATCTTGGATTTTGGTTCGCTCTTCTTTGCTCGGAATCAATCAACCAATACGTTCTCATTTTTCCTTTGCCCTATGGTCAGAGAAATACCAATTAGTGCTTGAAGTGTCAGGCAAGCAGTATTCATCACTATCAACGTAATCCGCCCGAAGGCCGAAGGCTCAAAACTGACAAATTTTCAAGAAAATAAGAAATCCCACTGTCATAATACGTGAGATTACTTCGTGTTGGTTAATTAGACTGAATTATATTTTGGACGTGAGAACTCTTTGTTCCCTTACCTGTAAACGTTTGTTGTATAATTAGTCTTACGCTCGCTTATTCAGTAATATTCAACTTTAGGTGTGTGTTCTACCATTGAAGCCTTTTAAACTCGACAAAAGTTTCGCTGTGAGGTTTTCTTTCGTCCGTGAAAGAGCATTAGCACACGAGGAAACACCCACACCCAACCCCATATTATAAACGTGCCTTCTTTAACAAAGAGGAAAATGCAATCAAATGGGCCCCCGGGAATAGCCCTTATTCACGATAGCCGCCATGTTGGTTTTCAAATTGTCATGCAAATTAGCCATGTGTTATGCTGGGGGGCAAACATTGGAATAAAGGCAAATTGCGGAAAATCGTTTCGCCGAAATATTGAATTAACATTGCTAAAAGTACATTTCAGAATTTAGAATTAAGTACCTTTTATAATAATTTTATATCTTTTGATTGCCTCCGACATTTTGACTTTCTACTTCGTTATCTGCTAATTTTTCAGTAAAAAAAAATCGAAGTAACTTGTGCAAGCATTGTATTTTACTACTTAGGTGACAAACATTCAATGAACATGAAACAAATCATCGGTGTGGCTAAGATGTTTGTTACAAGCTCTCGAACTTGTGTTGTTTGCCCCTCAGAAGTGTGTAGCTAATTTGCATGATAATAGCAAATCCAACATGGCGGCTATCGTGAATAAGGTCCATTATTTCGATAGCCTTGGTGACCTAGCCTTTGAGTAAGCGAGGAATGAGTCTTGTAGCAAAACTGAGATATTCTATGAAATGAAAAAAGAACACAAAAGTAATGACCAAAGCTCCCTCCCAGTTTCACCCTAAAAGCCAGATAACAAAGGTACCAAACCTTTAAGAATACTTCTCCTCTCTCCTCAATTATGAAGCCGCCCAGTGACTCTAAAATATTCTTTGTCACTTCACTGATATGGATTTTTAGGGCTGCAATTGACCAGAAAAGTCTACATAAGATAATTAACCGATTCAGCTATGCTAAAATTGTTATCATAGATCTAAACTGGACAACTTTAGCCAGAGCGACAAGTTGGAAGCAAACTGGGGAGTAGGGGCGTAATAAAGTTAATTAAGTTCAACTTTTAAGTCATAGTTTTCTCTGTTGGGAAGATCTACTGGTGCTAAACATAGAAGGCCTTTTATCCCATCACGGCCGACTTAGTTACGGAGGGCCGAACTGGTTACCAACGCGCCCTGCAGCGACCGGGAGCAGCAGGTGGAGGGAGGGGCTCTTCTGGAACTCCGTTTTAAAGGCCATTGCAATCGCACCGTTAAAGTCGGAGACATTCTCATCCCAGACCCCTCCCTTTCTTTTGGTCACGTGGTCGGCAAAACGAATGGCTCTGGTCGCACCTAAAAATCAAATTCTTTCATTCGCTGATTAAAATGGTATGCGCAGGACAAATTTAAATTTCAAGTACTATCAGGAGCCTATCACCCGGAGCGTGCAACTTACCTATTTTCGTGCAACGGCATTTTCACAAGTAAGGTTATTTTTAGATTGAATTTCCCGCTGAGACTCCCACAGGAGCCCAATGACCAATTACAAGAAATTAAGCTGACGTCATAGGGTCACCGAACCGGAACTGCCTTTGTTTTTTGACCTAATTCGCGGGAAGGGCTAGTCTAAAAATAAACCTACTTGTGAAAACGCCGTTTCACAGACGCTGTATGGAAGTTGCACGCTCCGGGTGATGGGCTCCTGGTACTATGCATTACAGTTTACTTCCGGCCCAAATGGGACGCGGCAAGCCCTTGTTGGCACGCTTTTCAAAAGATTAAATCAAAACTTCTGAACTATGGCGGCTACGTCGAA
>OX421452.1:4310453-4317953 GCA_949126865.1 Montipora capitata | reverse complement strand
ACGAAACGACGACGCCGACGGCAACGACGACGCTACAAAACAATAGGTTTAGTGAGCAAAAACAATTATGGCTCTGCACGCTCTGCACGTGCGTTTTACATTGTGGTACATTTTTTTGCTGTCATCTCCTAAATGACGACGTGAAATGACCGAATTCAAGGTTCTGTGGAGGACGTTGGCACATGACGATGAATTTTCAGTTCTCTCTCTACGCTTCCAACTCACTCATACCAGTTTAATTCCTCGACAGTTACTACACATTTTTAACGCGAAACGACATGAAATGGTTTCGTAGCGATATGAATAACGCGAACTCGTATTTTAAAATGAAGTCCTCGTAACCGTCGTCGTCCTCGTTTCGTAAGCTCCCTATTGTGGGAAAATGATCCCTCGTATTTCACTACTGTTCTTCAAAAGTGGGACGTTCTGCATGATTTGTATGGTTGCAAAGACGTTAGACAAAGAGAGAAGAATGGAATCCAGGCTTTAAATATTACATCTGCTGTGCAAGAAGATCCATTGAAATTAGAGGTTTCAGTGACGTGTAGACCAACCGACGAAGGCTGGAACTGAATTTCAGGCCTCACAATTTAATGGCATTGAGAAGCTAGCTCAACAATGAAAAACTAATCATATGGCAAGTGCTCCTACTGCACTCTTGTTCCTCGGCCATCAAAGTTGAGAAAACATTCCATTCGCGATTGTTGGATTGATATGAGATCAGTTACAGCTAACGGTGCTCATTGAATAATTTCACTTCTTTTACTGCATAATTAGTTGGAAGAGCTCGTACCAGCAAATTTGAGCGTTTTGAGCCCTAGGTCCCGTAATCAATGTTCTCAATCATTTTGCTTCCAGTTATCTTGACAACATACTAAAAGAACATCTTTTCAAAACATGTGGATGGCAGTGTCACAAAGGGCTTTTCGGATCCAAAAAGTCATGGGATTTTCGCGAAACGGGCCCCTTGACAACATGACTTTTGCAAGTACAGAGTCAAAATGGAAGAACATCTAGAATAATGATTATAAGTAAGTCAACCTGCATAGGCGAACTTTCGGAACAGAGCTGTGTAAAACCGACAATATCACTGAAGTAAATGGAAACTTCATCAAAATTTTCGGCCTCCACACTCTTTCCCTTTTTCAGTTGTTCTGCAACGGACCTACAAAAAAAAATTGTAAGAAACTGTCGTCTCCCGGCAATTTGTCAATTAACCTTTCAGCCAATAGTGATACTGGATGAAGATGAAGATGAAGATGACGATGATGATGATGATGATGATGATGGCGACGACTATGGGAAACACAAGTTCATTCTTTAAGTTTCTAGGCTTTTGTGTCATTCTAACTAATGTATATCTGATATCTAATGAATTAGTTCAGCGTCTTTTGTAGTTTATGGTCAACGTTAAAAAATGGTACCAAATAGACGACTTTCTTACAGTGCCCCGCGTCTTACCGTGTTCGCCTGACAAAGTATTTTACAAATTGTCCGCCAATCAGAATGTGTGAATTTTACTGACAGTCACGCCTCCTTGCAAAGATCACACAGTTGTAAGTTGCACACCGTTGCACGGGTTGTTGAGTTGACGTATATACACGTAATTGTCAAATGTAAAAGTTTGTTGGGTGGCCACGGTAAGGCGCGTTGCACTGTAAATGGTGACCACCTTTACGTGTTTTTTGTGTCTGTTAATTAGACCTACTGTCCTCATTTTGAACCAAATATTCTCTTGAAATTTGCTCGTAGTAGCGAGGCTAGAAAGGCTTATTAGCATTAAGTGAAAACAAATATTTTATTTGATCGGCTGCCATTATGACAGAGGTCTAAAGTGCTCTCTCTTTCCTATGATTGTGGATGTCTTCACATGCAGTTCAAAAATAAGGAATTTACAAGAAAGAAAGTTTTAAAGCACAACCCATTTGTTTTATTTCGTTTTAATTAATACCGTGGAAGGATCTTGTAAAGGAGTTCCTCAGTTTCCCTCTTAGCTTCGATAAGTTGACCCGTACGTTCAGCTACAAGGTCTTCCAGATTATCAGCATAATTCTCCATCATGTAAATCATGCTATCAAATATGTTAGTCTTCCTGAAACAAAGAGACGTAAGATACACTTTTTTAAAAGAATCTGCTTGCCACATCCAAGGAACTAGGACTGAATTTCGATTTTGATACTTGCGAAATTTACACTCAAGGCTGCGAGCACGAGATTTAATACACGAACACCATCGACTCACATTCCTTTTGTAACTACCGTCCTGTGGATTCTCCTCTTTATTTCTATGAAATCGGGTCTGTTGTCTGGGTCTTCTTCCCAACAATTTTTCATGAGATCTCTGAGCTCTTCCAACTCCGGAATAAAATGATTAATTACATAAGGACGAAATACTGGTACTTCAGTATTAATGACTCGCTTTATAATATCTATAGGAGATGAAAAAGAAAAGTAGAAAGTTAATTGAATGTGCCAAGCTGGATACGGGGACTATGAGTTGCGTATATATAGTTTACGTCATAGTAAGTGCGGCGTACGGGGCTTTATTCACGAGTTGTTTGTGACAAAAACCCGAACGAGCGAGGAACGAGCGAGTGAGGGTTTTTGACACAAACAACGAGTGAATAAAACGCCGTACAAAGCACTTTCTATGTCGTGAACTGTTTTTTTACACATAAGACGAGAATCTTCATTAAAATAGTTTTCTGAACGCAAATTAGAAACAAAAACTCACTAACAATACAACCAAATGCAAATTTAATTTAATTCAATAACAAAGTGCGATTTGCGCGAGATGCACGAGATGCACGAGTGATTGGCATGGAAACGCCTTTATGCTATCGTTGATTGGTTATACTTCCACATGTGAAATAGCTGTACGCCATTCTGATTGGCTGTATAAGCCTTTTCCACATGTGAAAATAAAGCGTATAGATTTGTACAAATGAGCTTTATGGAATAAAATTTCACTTATTTGCATCAACGCCTGAAGACTTTCCAGAGATATTCCTTTTAGCGCCCTCGGAGGCACAAAAGCGGTTTGTACTACCCATATCAATCAATGCACCTTTGGGATTGGCGTTATTTTCGCTATACGGTCCTTTTCTGGTATGAAACTCTTGCAGAATAATAGCAAAGCTGTACACGTCTCCCTTTTGTGTCCCTCTTGGTGGACTGTCAGGATTTCGTAAGAGTTCGGGAGCTGTCCAAAGCAAGTCTGTGAAAATAAGGCCAGAAATAAAAAATCAAAGCAAGCCAGTTATCCAATCTCTTCCTTCCCCACCAAAAACTAGCTACAAAGAATGTGAGACTAGACTCAAGAACAAGCGACAAAAAGGCATAGATGCGCGCGTTCGTTAAGAATGACAGTGTCCTTATTCACAGTCTCTTTGGCAAAGTAAAAGTTATAAAAGTTTTCAATGGCCTTTAAAATGAGGCTAAAGCAATCTCAGAAATGATCTATTTTCTGGTCAATCACGGATAGGAGCACACAATCAAATGAGGCAATCAGGTTTTTAAGCAGAAACTTTTGTATTTCTAGCGCTTTGGCGGAAAACACACTTAAACAGCTCCCAGCTACTTTCATGTTTGCTTTCGACTGGTCAGTTTGCTCTTTATTTGTTACCTGTGCTGCCGACCTTTGGACTTAAATTACACTTCGATTTAAAAGACGTGAGACCGTAATCAGCAATTTTCAGTGTCCATCGACTATCAATCAAGCAGTTGGAGGACTTCAGATTGCCATGTGATTTCAGTTCAGTTGAATGAAGATACGCCATACCCTAGAAACACAACAAGAAATAAACCATTAAAAAGGAAGACTAACTTAAGCAAATAGCGGTATTTCACGTTGAAATTGTTCATTTGACTTCTTACCAATGCAGAACGTTTGTGCACAGACTGTGACCATAGCCAATCACTAGCTTGTCAGTTTCTAGCTTAAAGATTCTAAAAGCTGACGTTTCGAGCGTTAGCCATTTGTCAGAGCAAATCGAATCGATCACTCTGACGAAGGGCTAACGCTCGAAACGTCAGCTTTTAGAATCTCTGTACGGTGGCCAATTTACATTATCAACTCCGTTGATAAAACCAAATTTTTGTATAGTTTCTAGCTTACCTTTGCAATGTCGGAGACCAAAGAGGAGATGAAAGTTTTGTCCAGCTTTACATCAGAACACGTCAAGAAATCCTGCAAGAAGATAAACAAATTAAACGTTTCATGTCTTACTTTAGAAGGGTTTTACTTCATTGTTCCGGCCAGGACAGTTGTGGTTGTCGTGGGTGTTGTAGCAAAGAGAAAAAAGGCGGCCATTCTGTTGCAATCGTCTGCGAATTGAACTTGATTTTTAAGCAAACTTCTTTGCTGCTTTTAGTAAACGAATAAATTATTAGTCACCTCAGTAGCTTTAAATACCCTTAAAACGGAGCACTGATGGAGAGGCCAGGGGGAGTAAAATGAGCGCACCGTCGACCTCAGGTTAGTCAGTTAAATTAGTGTTACGAGTTATCGACGTTAAAAATGGTTAGAGAGTTTTTAAATTAAAAAAAAAATAGCGAATGAAACATTCACTGCTGCACGCTAAGGTTGGCGTCAAAACCCTAAATTTGGTTATTTCACGACGTTGTTGCTCTGCAGACGAAGTACGACAAGGACGGAAATGTACTAAAATGCTTGACGCGCATGTCCAGCACGACGATTTTTCCTCTTCAAACTAATAAAATAATAGAATTGCTTTCTGGCGTTGTGGTTCCCTTCGCCGTCGCCATATCTTAAACTCCCGAGTTAAAGCAACGAGGGCGGCTATGCAGCAACAAGAAGGCCACAAAGCAAAAATATTTTTGGTTAAAATCAAATGACTCTCTGAGCCAAGTCGTGAATGATGAACATTGTACAGGTCAGCAATGGCTAAGAATTGGGTGAAATTTCCATGATAATGTAGCAGTCACATTTAAATTATATGGAAATACTTGGAACAAAACGTTTTAATCCCAAAGGATTTGAATAGGGCACAACCAGCATTGAGTTAGCCGAATCGGTCTATTTCTTTGCCATACTCCTCAAGAAACAACGTGAAATCACCAAATTTTAGGTTTTGACCTCACGCACGTGATAAAGCGGCCATGTTGGTGCCAAAACAATAGAAAAATGTAGCTCAGATTTTGCGTAATAATAGAGTCAAATTCCCAGAAGACTTTTTTGCTATTGCTCTTTCCAACAACATGGCGCCGTGACGTCCGGTGCAATCAAAGGATGAACAATTCATTTTCTAGTTTTACTTTTAAAACTGTTCATACGCAGCAAGTTACAACTGAGATAACAATGCGGCTGTATTGCACAACGTAAGCAAGACAGAATAATCGCGAAATACTCTTTTTAGTTTTTTTTTTTTTTTTTTTTTGTTATTGTTTTTTTTGTTAACTATTCCTTTATTAAGTTTGTACATGTAGCTACAAATTACAAATGAATACAATCAGTAACAGTCCTTAGCATTAAGCTTACACACGCACACTGACACACACACACAATACATACACAACACGAAGCACAAATTAGGACAAAATAGAATTGTTACGGTGCAAGTGTTCGGGCTATTCTAAACTTCGGAAAGGGATACACTTTCTAATTGCAATTATTGCAGTTAAGTCAGAGGCTTGAAATTCCATTTGTTCCTAAACTTGTTTAATTTATTATACTTTGAGCAATAAATAGCTCCCTAGAGTATTTTTGATGTAACTTAACTTTAAATAACTCCAAACTGGGCTTCATATTATTTTTGCGGCATTGAAAAATACAGTAATTTAAAAGCTGAGACGTTTCATTGCTAATGCCCACAATTATGTCTTGCACAGATAAGTTAATAATCTCATTCATATTATTATCGCGAAATAGTTGCGATAGCGCTCAGGGGCCGGTTGCTCGAAGCCTGATTAGCGCTAACCGTTGGTTAAGATGTATGAAAACCTATAGGTTTCCATGATATTTAATGCTGGTTAGCGCTAACCGTGCTTCGAGCAACCCGGGCCAGTTCTAATTCGGATTAACGTTTTCGATGACGTTGCCCTTGTCTTTGCTTAAACCAAATTTTAAGTCAGTTTTGACGACATCGTGGGTGTACAACAAAAACCATTCATTTTCGTTCTTTACTTTAAAACCGTTCGCATCCATCCAGTCACAGGACAGTTCGCCAAAAAATCGCTAAATGCTCATACGATAGCTCTAAGTTATATTTTAAAGTGATGTTGACGTTGTCGCTGCTTCATTAAATTCCATATTTTTACCTTTCAATGTAACTAACCGAAGAAAACACAAGCTAAGGCTTATAACTACAATACCTTCAGCGTTCTTGGACAAAAAGCGGACACGATGCAAATATTTGGAGGATCAATCGTTGCTCCAAAAAACTGTACACAGTTTTCATGACGAAAATCGCGCATCTAAGAAAATAATAGAAAATAATAGATTAAGAAGACCAATAATCGATATTTTATTGAAATGAAATAATAAAAAAAAACCTAATGTTCAATAGACTTGACCATTAAATGGCAACAAAATTTAGTGAAAGTAACTAGGGATATTTAAAGTACCTGCATGAGTTCTAATAAGATGTCTTTAGTGATATCAATTGCTTTTGTGCCAACTTGTTTGACCGTAACTCGATTCTCCTGAAACAGAGAAGATTGCAAAGTATGCCTTTCTGGTTGAATTATACTTTGTTTTTAGCCTCACACAGTATTCCATCAGTTGTGGTCGGCAAGTGCATTTGTAGAAACAGGCAAACTTAAAACTCATACCCGGGGGTAATTTTAATTTGAGTCGTTTTTTTGGGATGAAATTATGCCATCAGCAACAAAATTTGCGACGTCAAAACATCATAAATTTTTTTGCCGCAAATATAAAAAGTTACCAACAGCGAAAAACATTTCGGGAGGTTTGTGCTACCTTCAATTTTGGTTTCACAAGTAAAAAACCGCAAAATTGAGAGTGACATAGATTTCAGCGGCCGCCTGTGATCAAGTTACCTTGCGTGTTACTAACAAATTCACAAAACAAAGGATACATCTGTGACAAAATGACGGCAAGACACCGAGCTTTTGTTAGTTTTTCTTTCTTTAAATTGTTATAAATTTCAACACGAAATGTGCAAATTCAACACAAAATCACAATTGTTTCTGCGAAGTCAAAAATTCACGCCCCTGTACGAGGTTATTTATCACCAGGTAATTGCATCGTTTTGGAAATAGAAGCTGCTTAAAAATTCATCAGCGTCACAAATTCTCGCTTCAAACGAACCCGATTATTTTTACGGTTTATGCACGCGCTGCGGGCCTATTTGCCATCACGGACTTACGCTCTTTTACTTAGACAACCCATTGACATGGTATGTAGTGCGCTACCACAACCAGGAATCCATACATGCCGACTAAGTCGGACCAATATCTTTAAAATGACACACCTTGTAAAATCCAAAATTTGTAAAAGTAAATTGGGAGCTTGTCTTTC
>OX421452.1:4302953-4305453 GCA_949126865.1 Montipora capitata | reverse complement strand
ACATTGCTGTTACGTGATAAAGTATTGTAGTGTCAATACTTCTAATAACATGGCCTCTTGAAAGTGTTGAAACTGGTTTGAGCCACCTTAAGTTCCAATTGGCTGAGGGATACTAAATTATCATAAACGTTTGTCATGTCGTTCCTCTGTCTTCGCTCTTTTATACTGAAATCCATCTTTAGCTGAACTCGTTTTTCGCTGCATTCTTCCGATGCTGCATTTCTGTGACGTTTTGCACTCTGGATGTTATCCTCAAGAATAAGGATGCCACCCCTTAAGAGTCGACCAGAATGCACCTGTCACAGCATATTCATTTCCAGACGTTTACACGTTTCTCCAACTGGGTGTTACCCTATAAAATTGGCTTCGTGTAGATTATTCTCCCTTGTTGCTGCATCATTGAAGCATGGGAATGGAACTCTATTTTGATGGTCGTTTCAATGAAAGCTCTAGATAAGAGTCCTTAAAATGTATTCTTCCAGATGGCAATTGACATTAGACATGTCTCACCTTGTAATACTGACAAAAAGAATAATAAACATGATAAAAGCAAATCCAGAAACACCGCCAATTATTTCAACTGAAATAATACAATAGAACATCAGACAAGAATTGAATATTTTACCACTCAATAAACAAAATAACCATATGGTAAACTAGAAGATCCATTATATTCCCCTCTCTTTGCCTCGAGAAATTGACTCAGTTTACTGTAGGACCCTTCAAAGAGGAGAGGTGACAAAACAGATGGTTTATCGCGCGTATTCAAGTAGACTAGGGCGTCTAACCACTCCCAGACGTCATTTAAGTTTCTCTTCATTGTGGAGATCGAGTGATGGTTCATGAGGCGGATCCGAACCCACAACCTCCCGACAGTAGTGCGGTGCTGTACCAACGAAGTAGCGGCTATGAAGGGGTGAGCTTCTGAGAAACAGGGGTTAGGGGTCCTTTCAAAAAGCGTCAACCAACCAATCCATAAATAAATTAATCAATCAATCAATACACTAATTGATCAATCAATCAATCAATCACTCGATCAACACCCAATCCGTCAATCAATTTATAAATCAATCAAGCAAGCAAGAGTGCAATCAATCAATCAATCAACCAACCATCATCAACAAATCTACCAATCAATCAATCACCAACCAATTTATCAATCAATCAATTACCAACAAATTTATCACTTAATCAATCAATCAATCAATCAATTAATCAACCAACCGTCAATCAATCAATCATTCAATCATTCAATCAAGGAAGCAAGCGCTCAATTAATCAATCAATCAATCAATCACCAACCAACTCATCAATAATAAATCAATCAATCACGAACAAATCCTTCAATCACTTAATTAGTGAATTAATCAATGAATCATCAGCCAATTCATCAATCAATCACGAACAAATCAAGCAATCAATGAATGAATCATCTTCCAATCCATCAATGCACCAATCAATCACCAAACCAATCCATCAATGAATCCATCAATCACCAACCAATGCATCAATCAATCAATCAAGCAACCAACCAACCGACCAACCAATTAATTAATCAATCAATCAAGTAAATAAATATAAAGCACTCAGGAAATGAATGAACCCACCCATACGGTCGTTAATATCGTCACGGACTGTGGCGTCTTTGACGGATTTACATCTTTGCCCGTCAAAATCTGCAAAATCACAGCCAGGAGAGTCAGGAGGTGGACCTTTGCCTTGCGGCCAACGAATGGCAGCCTCGTTGATTTTGAGATTAGGAGTCTCCTGTGAGAAGTCTATTGTTCCCACACTTACAGCCTTAGGAGACCTTTTGGAGCAATCTGTGAAGTAAGACATTTAATAAACCGTAACTTAAAGTGTATATGACAGATTTTTAATTGCTTGATAAAATCTCCACAATGTACTGATAAGTACGGAAAAAAAATTATTCGATAGCGATTTTTCTTCCCCGTGTTTTGATATACCAAAAACGTGAAATTTCACTTTCGGTGGGGTACAAAACCGCGATACCGAAAACAGGAGACTGGGAATGATTGTAACGTCTCCTTTCTGATTGTCAAAGAGAAATGCAGTTTGTAGGTAACACAGTGCAGAAGAATTGTGCAAAAAGACGTAACAAAGCGAGCATTCTAATTGGTCAATGATCAAAGAAAGCCACAGATAGCCAATCAAATGCTAGCCCAGGATGACGTGATATGAGCGCATTGCTTCTGTCCAATTACAACAGGCTTTCTCGATATTTTTTCGTATTAATAAAGAATCACATGATTTTTCTCGTGCAATTTGGAATAAATAAGCTCTCGTAAATTTTTGCAAAGACTGCAACTTGCACAAGCCCGTGAGGCGTAGTTACTCGTGCTCATTAGGGACCTTTAGCATCAGGTTTTTCATGGAAAACCGTAAACCGCAAACAGCAAAATATCACGTGACCAAGGTCTTGCCGTCGCGTTTGCGCTTTGCAGTTCACGTTTTAACCGCGGAGAAGGCCTCTAGCGGT
>OX421452.1:4295453-4297953 GCA_949126865.1 Montipora capitata | reverse complement strand
CGATCAGAAGTGTTTTGTTTTCAAACCCGAGAAAACACGTGCTGCGAGTTTTTTGAACGGCTCCAAAACATTCCAGGAAAATATAAGCATACAAAAAAAATAAGCTGTGCCTTATTAGTATGCTTTATGTAAAGAACTCTAATGAGGAGTGTTTTATCGTGTTTAAAGGTCATGCACGTGACGTTTTATCGATGACCTAATTGGCTGTTTCGGACATGAATTATTAATGTCTTTTTGAACAAGGAAGTTATTCAGTTAGCCAGCGAGTCTACCAGTCAATTATCAAAATTTGCTTTTTTTAAAAGAGGTGGAAATGTATATTAGCTGACTTAAGAAAGATTTGCTGGCTGACCTTTAGAGCGTTACCCCTTCATCAGAGCGAATTAGGAATTGCGGGTTCTTGGTGGTTTATACCAGGAGATGGTGGAACCATGGTCACATAAATACACGAATACGAAATTTAAACGGGCTTAACGCTGTACGTACTTCTGGCGTTTTTGTTGATCGTTTTCATAAGTGTTTTCATAAACGCTGGGAGATCTGTAACATCGGTTGTGCTACATTTGACCCCTACTTGTAACTTCGTTAGACACCTGTGAGAACAAAGGAAATCAACATCTTTGAAAGTTAACATTGATTGAATTATGCAGCGTCTCGAAAGCAATTCAACCCTTATTCATGATCTAAATTCATAATTCTCCACAAGGAGCTTTGCAAGAACGATTCAACAAATAATGCAGGCCAGCAGAACAGATTTAAGCCTCCTTACAGAGGCGGCTAGGCAGACGAACTGAGCGATTGAAAAAAGGACGTCACAAAACAATTCCAGATAGTATCCAGAGCGAGACCTTTAACCTATATTAGTGTGTTCACGGAAGGACTGAAACAAGTATTGAAATGAGGCTTGTGCGGGGAATCTATGATATATATGCTGATGTCCGATCTCACCCCCATAGATCACTTGCTTGTAAAGCGCATTTGAATATGTCAATAGAAAATGCGCTATATAAATCCATTACCATTACCATATCAATAAAACGTAACACTCGTACCCAAATGTAAAAAGTGGTTCTGTCAACCGAACTTTAATTCCATCCTTTTCAAACTGCTCTTTGACTCTGTCCTTAATCCCAATGTAGTAACTAGAATTTTCGTACAAAATAGCAACTTGACTCCAGTTGAATTTCCGAAGCAACATAGCTAGACCTCTGGACAGCTTTGGAAGCTCGACTTGAACTGTTGTGCTGACAAATGTGGAGTACTTGTTGCTGTCGTACGATGGTAAATTGCACATCTACAAAGGTAAAATATCATGTGGCTACAGTAAAAAAGAGTCTACTTAAACACGCAGGCGCACTATAAAAGTCGTAGCCTCACGCTCTGCTTTTGTTCGAATTCATTTAAGCACAACTGAGTATCCAAGGCGGATAGTGATCAACAAACAACAGCGAAGAGATGGAACGCCTAAAAGATCTTTCCAACGTGAAGAAAAGGGACGGAGGAATGAATAAAGAACGACAGATAACATCTCATAACATATTACGGACACATTGTCATTTGACACTTTGTTATTGAACAAATTACCACAGATCTCTGATTGCGATCACGGGTTGATTGACAGATCATCCGCACGTTCCTAAGGCCCCACTCCGTCGTATCGGGATATTTTTTAATCCGCAAATTTTTCTTTCTGGATCTGCCTTCCGTCAACACGTATCCGGCAAATTCGCTGACGAATCCGAAACTTTTTGAATACACTCTTCAGAGTGGATATGTTTTAATCCGCTATGAATCAGGAGCCGTGTAGACGCTAAATCCGGAATTTTTTCCCTCCGGATGACGTAACAAGATCGAGCCCAGTTCCTTACCGTGAAATCAATTCTCAAGATTGCTGACGAGGGCTTCATGGAGCATACTCTGTTACCTCTGTTTCCTTGAGGAGTCCTGAGTACTAGAGTGAATCCGGATACGTTTCGGATACGTGTAGACGGGCAAATTGGATTTGAATGCGCTACATGTGGATGGGAATAATGTCGAATCCGGAGATTAAAAAATATCCCGATAAATGTGGACGGGGCCTTTGTAACCAAACCTATTATCCTGAATGTGCAAACGACTTATTAGCCGCTCCGGGAATTAATAGCACGCTAACTTGCATAAAATATTACATACAGTCTAAAAACTTCTGATATCTGGAGCGAGAGCACTGGCCTCCCACCAATGTGACCTGGGTTCGATGTGGGTTAAGTTTGTTGGTTCTCTACACTGCTCCAAGACTGAGCTAGGTTTTTCTCCGGGTACTCCGGTTTTCCCCTCCCCTCAAAAAGCTTACGATTTGACACGAGTTGATCAGTTTCATTTTATTTCTGTAAGGTGCTGTCGCCAATTACTTCCTCAGCCCTTGAATTTATTATCAATTTTATTGGAAAGCTCAGATAACCCAAAATTAGGGGTTGTTTACATGGTATCCAGATGACTTTGTGCCCCCAGCGAGATCACT
>OX421452.1:4282953-4290453 GCA_949126865.1 Montipora capitata | reverse complement strand
GTCATAAAAATTTGAATTATAGTATCATATTCTTAAATTACAATTGAAGCATAACTTATTTACAAAACAGTTTTTGAAACGCTCAGTTTTAACTCAAGGTAACTGAGATGTCTTTCTTCGAAGCCTTTGAGAATAGTCCTTTACAATCGATAAGATAGAATATATCGGATGGTGTTCGTCCTCTCTAATTTCATGGTAGAGCTTTCTGTCAGATTGTTCCAAAAGATCATAAATACGTAATCTATCTGAGATGTAGTTGTGTGTAGTTTAATCACGTACGATGATTCAAATCAACAAGATCGATTCTCGCTGCAATTGTAAGGTGAATTTAACTGGAAAAAGCCGTCAAATAGGACCCTTTTGTTGTCTGCGAGGACAGTTATGTAATTATAACATTAGTCCTGAAATTATGAATAATTCCAGAGAACTGATATTAAAATGTGAATAACGTAATTGGCTTATGAAGTGTTTATTGTAAGCTGGAAAGATAGATAAACAGATAGATATACTGCTTATCTGCAAACGTCTAGCCGATGTTCAGGTTTCTTTTTGTCAACTTCCTGTGAAAAAATCTAAATCGAATCCGTTTCCCCCTTTTAACGGAAAAGATGGCCGCTACACATTCACTGATGTGTAACTGAATCAATAGCCTGTGAATTATGCAAACTGGTCGTTTTGTATTGATGTCTACTTACGCCCAAACCAAAAAAACCCCGACGCAGGGTTCCCGCTTAAGAAATTCTTAGAGAGATGAATTTTTTTTTCCTAAAGGCTTTGAAGACTTCGACATTTCAGCACATTAAGTCATTGGGCTGTTCTCTAAGGCTGCGTATTAGTACAGAATTTGTATTTGCTCATATTATTGCCAAGTTCATTCCGAAAACAGTTCTAATTTCACCCTTGCCACTTTCTATGAAAGCTGTCAACTATGCGAAGGCTCTTTCATTAACAGTGGTGACAAACATAAAACTATAACACAGCCAACTTGTGCATGAATTGACAACAAAGCGGATATATTAATTCAATGGTTAAATTTAGCATTTTAGTCATCTGAGAGAAATACTGTACCTTTCTAAACGCAAAATTGACTTTGTAGATTCTTTCTTGTGGAGGGAGGATGGTCGCAATCCATTAAGTGAGAGAAAACATCAAACTAAAGCGCGTGTCTGTGCTGAGAAGTGGTTCTCACGAGAGGCCGGCAAACACGATGACGTCACCATGACAAGATAGACGCCCAAGTCACGTAATCGGCAAAAGAAACATTCGCAATTATCCATGCAAGAGCCAATACTGAGCAAGAAACACGAAGGAAAGGCCACGAACCGTACTTTTCTAGTGATGTCAAGTTGCAGATCGCTTCTACCTTCATGTATCATATTTTCATTCTCACAAAAAGCGGCTTTACATTTTAATTATTCTCTTGTTTGCTCACAAAATGTATTCCTCCGGAAAGTATTGCAAAATGGCAATTTCTGCCAAATGAAAAAATTAAAGAAACGGAAGTTTAAATTACTTTTTCCAAGCGACAACATCTGGAAAATTGGAACTTTTTTAGAGCATTTTGATATGAGCGGGTAGGTGAATGAAGGTCGAGGAATTTCTGTCATTGAATCGACTTTTTTCATTTCATATGACCATAGGCAGCCCAAGCTCGCGTCACTGCAGACAGCCGTTGAGAATTTAAACGCGTTATAAAACTTTGTATGGGAAATGAAATACCGTCGATTATGGAGCCTAAAAAATGCTCAATTTAACGTTCATTCAATAAAATGAATAAAAATGACTCACCTCTGGTGTATTCTTATGCCTTTTGGAGTTTATTTTACAGTTTCGGGAAGTCCGTGTTTTCAATGTTCTAAGACGAAGCCAAGGATTTTTGATTAAGACAAACCATCGAAAGAAGAACCCTTGTTTTTTCTGCCCATTAAAAAAAATTCGAAAACTACGTTCTTTCAACTTTTTGAAAAAAGATCTTTGGCTCATATTGTCGTAACATCCCTTCTTTCTTATGACTACAGGGTGTTAAACGGCTTAGAATTCTGAATAACTTCGCAATCCAAAATTAATGATAAAACTAAAAACATGTGAAGCCGTGTAATGTGCGTAATCCATTTTCAGCCATTCACCGTAAAATGAAAACCGGTCTTTTTATTTCACCTCCATCCCTACACGCCCACCTGTCGATTAATTTTGATGGTGAATTGGTCGAGATAATTATAAGAAATATTATGCGTTGAACGCTTATTTTTTGCTTCAGAAACTCTTACATCCTATTATTGTAATTTCTACTAGACTGACACCTGTGTGGAGAAATCGGAGAAGCACTTTATCCGAGCCAGTCATTGAAATTATTTTGACGCCTACTGACAACGGATTCGTCGGCGCTTTTATCTTATTTAATAGCGTTATCTGATACTCGATTTTGCTGTCTGGTTTTTGACAGTATTATAAAAAGGGGCGTGTCACTTTGAAAAAGGAACTGCTACGTAATCATCGACGTACTGATTTGACATCAAGGACTTAGGGGCCGATTACATGAGCGGGGCCAGCTTAGTCAGCCGAGCTGGTCAGGTTTGCCGGGATGTCTTACAGCCCGGTATTACATGAGGTGAGCCAGCCCGGCTTGGACTAAATTTAGAATATGTCATGTGAGTAACATGGTAAGAAATCGCTGGCCCGGCCGGCTAACCGGGCTGTCCCGGTGAACGCGATTACATGAAAAAACTTAGACGGGTTAGCCGAGATCCCGACATTACGATGCCGGGATCCTGGCGAACCGGACTGAGATTTTTCCATGTAATCACAAACTTGATTTTTGGTGTTTTTCTCAGACGTGCCGGGATCTGGGCTAAACGAGCCAGCCCGCCTTACCGGGCCAGCCCGGCTCATGTAATCGGCCCCTTACTGCATGTTGTCATTTGAAGCTTTGCAAGCTGGCGAACAGAAAAAATTCATGCGACCTTTTGGCGCTTTTGGCGAGAGTTTATTCACCAACTGAAACCGTGTGATGTCAACCAAACATAGTTTTCTGTACATGACTTTCAATTTTGCATTCATCTGATACTGCCAGTATAGTTATGTCATTAATTAGCGATTCTAGATTACCTCCAGCAACTGTGGTAAGACAACCAACTAGCCAACATAACGGTAAGGCTCCTCAGGGAAGTACGCCAACAAACTATTAGGACACGAGGGCATCGTCATGGCGCACACTTAATTTAGGATTTGGTCCACGCTGTTCTCTCCCGGCAGGTAACTTAGGACAGAACCCAAAAGAAATAAGCGAGAAAAGCCAATTGATCTGAATCACAGAGCTGTTTTTCGGCCTTGCTGGGACTCATCAGCATGACGTAATTAATATACAAAATACCTGATTTAAGCACCCCTTTAATTGGCAACTCCACATGCAAGACATGTGGTAAGCCAAACTGCTCTATCAAGCATATGCATGCGCATACGTAATGTGTTGGCCACACCGGGTTGGTGTTAGCGTGTGTCACCATTTCTCTTTTTGTTATTCCAAAAGAACTATGGCTTCTGGGGACGAATTACTACGATAGCGGGACAGCGGGACCACGGAACCACGGTGGCGCGAGTGCTTGAGCAACGTGAAATATAAATGACTACGGGGCTGGGAGAGCAGCATTTTTATGTGGCCGAAAAGTGGCAGGATATTCTAGAGTCTTGGCCATTAGAATGTTAATAATGAACACAGTACCTTCATGAAAGGTTTGTTGAAAGTGTCTTTAGAATGTTCTCGGGCTTCTTATGCCATATCGTGTACTGTGTATTTTTGGTGCATTGCCTCTAGTTCTCGGATCGTATTACAGATAAGAAAAAAAAAAGAAGATTTCTCTTTAAAGTCGATCGGGGGCAAAGCCAGTCCGCTCATTGGATCGCGGGTTCAGCCGAATGTCCGACAGTGTCCGAATGTTTGTCCCCCCAAATTTTGCATAAGCATTGTTTCCGGTTTCTCTTGGGACAGTAGTACAATGGTCCAAAAACAAAAACAATGCTTATGCAAAATTTTGGGGAGACAAGCACAGAGTTTTATGGTATTTTTTGAAGTGGCTTTTTCGACCAACCCTGAGGTCCCGTCCACACGTATCAGTTTTCATTTGAAAACGCAACTTTTTGTTTACGGATACGGCTTCCCTCTACACGTATCCGATGAAAACGATCACTGAAAACGGAACTTTTCAAAAATGCTCTCCAGAGTGGAACTTTTTGAAAACGCTGTTTTTGCGTGTACGTGTGGACGGACGAAAACGGACGAAAACGGACGTCACACTATCAGTCTCAATCCACTCCGCGCAATATAATACACTTATTCAAGATGGCGGACAGGCGCTTCAGTTTCTTGTCGTCAGTACTTGGGCATACTTCAAAGCTATAAATTTCAAGCCTGTTTTTAATTAATTAAGAAAATTTAGCTTTTCTCTTTCTTCAAGCTGACTGTTCCAGAAAGCGGCAGAACATTATTGGGTTACTTTCACTACCGCTGTCTAGAGGCGGAAGGTTGAAACGACTTGGTGGTTGCGCGCCATGATCTGGAACGATTTTGGGTTAGACCTGGGCGTACCAGCGCTTGGAGGGACAACTTTCTAGCCCAAATAGTTATCATAAAAACGAATACTCATGCGTCAAGCATGCGCAGTCAAGTTATCCTCAATACGTTTTCGCTTTCAAATCCATTCATCGTATACGTGTGGACAGGCGAAAACGATGCGAAAACCCTACGTGTGGACGCGAATTTTTTTGAAAACGGAGAAAAAAAGTTGCGTTTTCAAACGAATACGGAAACGTGTATCACATCTACTGACGACCTTCACTGTGGGCCCAGTATGTTTTTTTTTCTAACCCCATGAGACGTGAAGGAACCCCAAACAATACCCCGGCAAAGATAACGGAAAAGCCAAGTTATACCTATCCCGCCAAGAACACTGTCTAAAGAGACGTTAAATCTGCACTTCTCTTCACATACAAAGAGATAATAGTTCAGTGCAGGTTGTTGGATTTTGGAAGTCTTGGTTCGGAAGCCAACGATCACTCACAGCTTATATAACTGGGGTTTCGTAATTCAAGTTGTGCAGGTAACTGCAAAATGATTTATCGGTGATATTTATAAAATAAAAAGAGGCTTCGCACGAGAAGATCTTAATTCATGGAATTTATGCATATAGAAAAGGTTACATCACACAAACAAAACTGTAAGAACTGGTACCCGCTTTTAAGAGAAATATGGTAATAAATTAAAATGACACCAAACCAGGGAGAGTTCCATGACACAATTTAGCGAAAAAGCTTCCAAATTATTTTGAATTTCTATTAACAAAATTTTCCGCCTGTATTTGTGATCTCCCTGGACACAATGGCACTCCGCAGAGGAGCAACACTACAAAATAGCTATTCAATAAAATAAATAAATTTATTTACAGCCGAAAATGTAACTGAAGTGCTCAGCAAAATAACATGATGTAACTTCATTTATTACAATTTAACCGGTAAGGGCCTAGTTCGTGGTAATAACTTGGTAAAAATCTCCGATCGAATAGTCCAATATATGTTTGAAGAGGTAACAACATATTCAAAGTTCTTCTTACTCAGAAGCAGTTTTTAAAGACTGTTTGGACTGCTGTGTAAAGAGCCATTAAGGTATTGAATTGCATCCTCTTTGTTATCTTACGAGACACTTATAAACTTTCAAATTTCTGCATATAAATTGGCAGGATAGCACGTTTCGTTCTGCCGCTGCTCCTCAGTTTTCGTATTCGTTCGGTTTTGTCGAATTTAAAGAAACATCCATTCCCTTAATTCTCAATCTGTACATCGTTGATCGGTGATTAGGGATTCGACACAACCGGTTTTTCTTATTTCGAGTATTTTGCCAATTGCAGCCGATCTTTTTTTTTTTTAGTTGCTGAAATTAAAGGTCTTGTACCGCCTGTCCGGCGCCATCTACGCCTACGAGGACGGACGCGTGGACACTCCGTCAATAACCCCGAGTAAATCTTGTCACGATATCGGTGGAAGTGGCGCGCAGTATTTTGATGTTACAGTGACCTTGATAGGAGAGATGATTCCATTTTTGGACTGCAAAGCCAGCTTTGGAAGTAATTCCTTCACTATTTTCCAGCCACTCTCGGGTCGTTTCGTCACGAGAGGTGTTGTACAATAATTGTCTTTTTGGCATCGTCCATGAATCCTTGGGGGCATGTCTGATCCTTCCAGCCAGAATGTTATCCAAGTTCCTTTGCCCTAAAATTTTAAAAGAAAATTTGAGCCTGGGAAACTTTAAATGTTAATGTCTGAGAGGCAGGCGACGCACGACGGCCTACCGGTTTTCGAAGTGTTACTGAAATCGGTCAAATCCCAGCATTGTATAGTGTAAAATCAAGAACATGGCGCAGAATGGCTATTGTTTGTAGGACATATACTTGCTTTCTGGCATAAATTACTTTTGTCTCACCTGAACTCCCATGTGGGTTCTTAATAAACTCCAATTGGTTGCGGATAGTTTCTTACAAATGCAAATCTACAGGAAAATGCTGGGAGGTGCGAATACCCAGTGGAATAACTTTCCATCAAATGTACAAGCAGTTTGCAGGCAGTAGATTCCGAACAAACCCGATCACTCCAAATAGTTTGATAGAAAATCCTACATCTCATTTGCGACATGATTTGCGACAGCTTAAGCGCGGTTCCCACTTGTGCAATAAGCACAAGTACAAGCGTAAGTATTAAAAAACACGTGTGGGAACCGGCTTGAAATAAACGTGAAATAAGCATAAGCGTAAAGCGCAAGAAAGGAAAGCTTATCATACCGTTGTGTTTATTTCACAAGTGGGAACCGGCGTGAGTTTGCACAAGCAGGACGATTCGCACACCATCTTGAATCTTACTAGATCTTCTCGGACGTTATTACTACGCTTGCGTATGCTAAATTTTCTTCGGCTTGTCTCACTCTGTAAACGGCGCAAGCTTACCTTGTGCTTACGCTTGTGCTTATCGCTTTAGTTGCCGGTTCGTATGTTGTGTCATGAGCGTTTTTAACACATTTTTACTAAACCTCTTGTGGACTGGAGGCAGACCTCTCGTTGCGAGTAATGTTTACCACTTTCGTAAATTGTAATGACAGAGAATTTCACAATTTTTGTCTTGTTTCCTTGGTCCACAAACAAGAAATTTTAAATAGAAAAAAAGCATTTTTGAATTCTCATATAAAATGGCTGAAAAATCACTCGCATTTTAACTCAAATTTCCAATAGTTTTTACAAGTCGTGTCCATCTCCCGAGCGTCTCGATAAAATAAGTGTAATCTGGTCTTCATTTTGCAGCCCACAAGTTAGGACTTTTACAACCGAGATGCTTTTAGAATGAAAATTAAAGTTGCGCGTTTGCCTATTTCTGGCGCCATTTCTTTTAAAAATGTAGTTTGTCGCTTTCAAATTTCGCGCTTCAGCGCGTCCCTTCTATGCTAATGCGATGATTAGTCATATG
>OX421452.1:4272953-4277953 GCA_949126865.1 Montipora capitata | reverse complement strand
TTTATTTAACGGCAGTTTTCAATTTCTTCAAGGGGGAAAGGATAGATAAATCGCACATTAAATTTTGCATTTACGTCCTTGTTTTTAACGAAACTTGGCTCTCCTACCAAAAATGAAAACTGAGTGATATTTGCCGCACTTTTGAAATTAGGTCAAACATAAATATAACATAAAATAAAAAAGGTCAAACGTAAGTAAAGATGGCTGGTAATTGAGGAAAAAGAAGCTAAAAATTCGCTAATCGAAAAAACTTCACATGGATGTGTATCACAAATGCTCTACATCACAGGGTTCGTACACTTTTTCAGACCAAAAATTCAAGGACTTTTCAAAGACCAGGGAATGAAGAGCAGAGATTTTCAAGGACTTTCAAGGCCTTGAAAATGTACTCTTTAAATTCAAGGGTTTTAGAGGGTTTTCAAGACGCTGATATGATTTCCTCATATTTTATTTTAAATTTGTAAATAAATAGACAAAAAAATTAAATTAATTGCTGTAAAGAAGAGACGAAGAGGTTTAACCAGCTCACCGCTATGCATTCCTATTCTCAGCTTTAACTGTTCATTCGGCCTGTGACGTATTTTAAAGTCATATATTTCCTTGCGCATGTGCAGAGCCATGCTAGCAATTTCCCCTGCGTGTTGATGGCCGTTGCGTAAGGGCAATCCAGAAACCACCATGTAAGCATCACCAATCGTCTCTACCTAATATATAGGAAAACAAAAGATCAAAGGGAAATTGAAATTGGAGTTGAAATTAAATGCGTTCGGACTGAGAAGAATTGAGATCTACTCACCTTATAGACGTCATAATTACTGATAATGTCATCAAATAAGGTGTACAAATCATTCAACATTTCAACAACCTGAAGAAAAAAATTCATCCAAGAATGAAAAGGAATTTAACATAGAAACAGCTAAAAGTGATATACTTTTGTCGGCTTAATTCTTCTAGTGAATAATAATAAGCTATTTTTACCTCAAAAGGTGAGCTCTCCGAGGATAACGACGTAAATCCAACGATATCACTGAAGAAAATTGAAACTTCGTCGAATTTTTCCGGAATGACGGGTTTTCCTTGAACAAGATCACGTGCGACTGGTCTATATATCAAAGGAGAAAGAGGAACATGTTCGTTTGAATAATAAGTTCCACTGGTTTTTCTTTAGCATGTGAAAAGTGTCAATCTCATCAGAGGTCATGTCAGGCCTTAAAATTTTCAAGCGATTCAACTTAAAAAATAGAAAGCTCGTCAGTTAGGACGAGAAGTTTAAGGACTCTTCTCTTCTGGGGTTCGTTTTATACTTGGTACCGTTCTCTGTCATCCTCTTCAAAACGGGCTAAGATCAATGAACGAAGTGTGAATCAATGAACGAAGTGATATAGGGAAAATTAGAAACCATTACTGCGGGGATCATAGCTTTACTTGATTTCATATCCGCAGGTCAGTATATGATTCATTTCATATATCGCTTCGTTCATTGATTCATTCCTCACGGGAAAATTAGAACCCACAAATGACCAGCTCCCAACGTCAGTGGCTTCATAGCTCAGTTGGTTAGAGCGTCGCACAGGTGTCGTGAGGTCACGGGTTCAAACCCCGTTTAAGTCCTGATTTTTTCAGGCTTCTCTACGCAATTGTTAAAATTGCGTCCATAACTGCGAGGATCGTAGCTTTACTTGATAGTCTTACTATACTACTATAACAGAAGTTCATAGCCATGAAGTTTCGATCTGCGATAGAACGAGGCCCATCAGTTTACGGTTTCTGGAACGGCTACTGATACTTTTTTTGCTGAACAAAACATGGTTGCATAGCGTTCCGCGCACGAGATTTTGCATTTAGCATGAGCAATCCTCCGAGGGGCAAGTTGGTTGCATACCTAGGCCAATTTGGAGGGTTGAGGTGATTAGGCTCAATCTGATTAGAACATTATCTGGCAGGACATGTATTCTAAATTTATATAATACCGTAAACTGATCATGGGCTAAGGCCAAATGAGACAAATCGACACTTCTGAGTTATGGAGTTCTGGCGATATTACATGGCCTCTTGGGGATACGCAATTTCTCTTCGAGCGTTGAAAAATATTTCACCACTGTAATATTCTATTTGTTATATAAACACCAATGAAATACTAAATCATTTCACGAAAGGCATCGACAGGCGCGATTTTATATGTAACCATAGCAACAATGATCTTTTCACATGTGAAGATAACATGTTATCTTCATGTTTTCGCGCGAAAGCTCACTTGGTGTTTCATTGGTGTTTATATAATAAATAGAGGATATTCTGGGCCGCGCGGGGATACTTTCAGCTCGAGAAGATAAAATCCGTATCCCCAAGTGGCCATGTAATGTTTTATTTATTATATAGATATTGATTAAATCTCTAGGTTTTATTCATTTTCGAAATGATGAAAGAGTGATCACCAACCGCTAAAACACGCATGTTGTGTAACATGAAACAAGATATGAAAGTTATGAAAAACAAATCATGATAATGTAAAATTTGGCAATAAAAATGTTAATGTAATAGAGAAGAATTATATTAAAGTACAAAAGTATCTTACAATGCGTTTTATTGTCTTATCTTCTTCGTTACCATGAGGACACCTATATTCTCACGTGTGAAAGTTAAAAATGATATGTTCACTGCACGCGGTGAAGATATGATTTTTTAGTAAAAGGAGAAATCTTGGTATTTCATCAGTATCTGTATAATAATATTCCATAATACACAGGAGCCGCTACAGTATAACTAAACTCACGCGGGGAGCATTCTATGCAGTAGATTATCCGTCTTCCTTTTCTCCTCGGCAAGTTGTGAAGTCCTTTCTTCCACTAAGCTCTCTAAGTTGTTGGCGTATTTTTCCAACATGTTCACCATGTTGTCCATTATGTTCGTATGCCTCAGTTGAAAAAAAGAAAAAACAACTTTGCTAACTTGTTACAATACACCGAATTCACAAATGGCGGACGCAAAATGCAAGCGAATAAACTGGTACCTAGATACAAAAACGAGGTGGTTATATATTAAACAACTGCAAGGTACTATATCGATCCGAAGGAGTTTCATAGTTTTGAAGCTCTTTTAATCCAAACGGGGGGTCTAGAAAGTTTTTCGGGATCCATTCGAAATAACTGAACTCAAGTAAAATATCCTCTGTTGTGTGCCTGGTTGTACCCAAAATGGAACTGTCGATCCAGAATTGAAAGGAATAGTTTTAAATTTTTCGGTTTCCTGAAGGACCCAAATCTCCGATTCGGAGTGAAAATACGGCGAGATGTTGCCCGCATTTCAAGCTCATAGATGTCACGAAGGTATGCTCTTCGCATTTTACCCAAGTGATGCGAAGAAAGAAATTGGAGGCAAAAAAATGTAAAGCTTGTTCCTCTCTGTTTCCTTGGTGAACTTCTCCTCCAAAGCGTCACGGCGGGTCACAGATCAGGTCACAGGTCAGATTGTAGGTCAGGTCACAGGTCAAGTTGCAGGTCAGGTCAGGTCAGGTCAAGTCAGGGCAATAGGAAGAATATTTTTCTGCCATCCCATAATGGGGGGGGGGGGCGGGGGCGGGGGTATTTACATAACAGTTATTTACTCTTTGTACAGTATCATGCTTCAGTCAACTGAACATCCATCGTTTTAATGCAAATACCCCCCCCCCCCCCCCTCCCCAAATGACCTGTAGATGAGAAGGGTGAAAAAAGCGAATAACGAGAAATATAAATTAAATAAATAAATAAATAAATTATGGCAGTAATCATAAGTCCTGTCATCACGTGATTTATCTTGTGAGCACATGGGTAAAAGCCACAGAAATGGAGGATAAGAGCGAAGCCGAGCACAACAAAGTAGGAAGCAATTTGCAGATGAAATTTGCATTAAAACGATGGATGTTCACTTAATTGAAGCATGATACAGTGCAAAGAGTAAATAACTAGTATTGTTTCTTTTTATGTAAATACCCCCCCCCCCCCCCATTATGGTATGGCGAAAATAGTCAATAAATATTCTTCCTATTGCCCTGACCTGACCTGACCTGCAACCAGACCTGCAACCTGACCTGACCTGACCTGTGACCTGACGTGTGACCTTGATATACTTGTTCATTTCTTCCTTCATAAAAGCGGAATTATCTCCACTGACTGAGAGTACCAAACATTTTCGAAAAATTTTACCTTCTGTTTAGGAACATCAGAAGAATTTGAATCGACAACAGCACAATTAACCAGCAACCCGCTTGGCAAATTTTCGCTTTGTGTGCAACAACTTCACATGCGGACCAACAAGAAAACTTTCTTTCCCTTGATTATGTATTCGTCTACTCTTATTAAAACAATGGCAACAAAAAGAAAAACAAGTGTGCTTTTTTTTATTTCTTCAAACAGATTTTATACGATGATGAAATAAGCCAAAGTGATCGAACGATTTAAGTTTACTAAAGTTTAAAATTTACCTTTTTACAAGTTGAGCTTCCGTAGGTAAACCTTAAGCAGAATCTTTCCGACATTTCAGCCAAAACCGTATCTCGTTATTTTTTAATACCGATGGCCTTCTGGCACTTAAAGAAGAACCAGGAATAAAGTTCTCCGCGCATCGATCGCCCATTTTCTCCTTCCCTCCTCACAAATACAAAATGTTTTTTTCTATAACGCCTCAACTTCATATTTGGCCGCTAACTCGACCCAGGATGGCGGCCATTTGTGAATTCAATGTATGGCTGGAACATAACAAAGTGTCAATACATTTTTCGAGCAAGGGAGCAATATATCTTGATGATGCCATTTTGCAACGGCATTGATTGGGTCAGGAGAGGATCAAAACAAGGTACGGAGAACAGTCAATAATACATTAACATAAAGTGAGACTGTCTTTAAAATTTTGAGACGAATTGCAAAAATATTAAGTCTTGGGGCCGTGTCCAACACTTAAAATGTTCATCACCTCTACAGGACGATTACGAGCCTACGCACTGTTTGAAAAGCGGTATTTCG
>OX421452.1:4260453-4267953 GCA_949126865.1 Montipora capitata | reverse complement strand
AGTTCGATTTCCGTACTTTGCGTCACACGTGGGTTGAGTTTCCTGGTTCTCTGCTTTACTCCGAAAGGTTTTTGTCAGGTTTCCCCGATTTTTCCCTCTCCTCAAACACCAACTTACGATTTTATTTCTGTTTTGTGTCACCAGTTAGTGCCTCAGCGCTAAAGACAGTTCATTATTATTCCACTATTACGCCATTTTACCATATTTGGTCAAGAGAACGCGCAAAATATGAGACGGTAATACACTGTAGTGTCTCTAAAACAGCATTCTTCTTCTCATACAGACTTCATCTTTATTTCTTAAAATGGCTTAGATAGGAAAGATGGGAATTTCACCATAGTAGCACTTTAAACTGTTGAACGTTGCAGAACGGCATCGCTAATAACCGGTTAAAAATGCTGAGGAGGAACTTGGAATGAAAGGAATGAAAGGGGATGTGTCACATATGGTGTACGGGCCGACATCGGTCTCCCTCACTACCTGTTAGGAATAGGTATCCAAAATTGTACCTGTTACCGGTAAAATCCGTTATCAGGTTGAAACAGGAGCGCATGAGTAGGAGCTTGCCTCTCCTATACAAACCCTATGAGTCAACCTTTGCTCGTATCTTTCTATTTTTAGAACGCCACGAGTTCTTCGGCTCTGCACACACTGTTTAGAATGGCCAATCAGAATAAAGTTATTGTGGAACGAAGACAAAAATAGCAAAAACAATGTATGCAAATTGTGTAAATTGATGTAAATTGTTGTAAATGCCAGTTTCCAGCTGAAGGATTAGTTCTAAATTAGAAAGATACGCGCAAAGGTTGACTCAAGGATATAATGCATTGGGAGGCTCCTAATCATGGGCTCCTGGGTGGAAACCGTTTTTAACCTAGGTTAAATTGGTGATGCCCATTTTACCTAGGTTGGATACACACTCAGTTGAATTAAAGAACCTTTTTTTGGAGCTTAAATTAGGCCTAGAGAAAAATTAGGGTCACTTTAGGATTAGTTTTGGTTATTGTACCCCTTGGATATCAATTGACTTGTTATACAATAGTGGAACTGTGTCGGGTTAAGCATGTTCGTCAATGTAGTGTAGTGGTGAAGACACAAGACTATCGATCTGGAAGGTCCGAGTTCGAGTACCGGTAAGTACACAGGACAATTCTTTGTTCCCTTACTATGTTTTCATGCCGAAACTGAATGGATAAGTGTAAGAATACAGAAACCAATAAGATAATACCAAACATTAGAAGACGTGCAAAGCTGAGATTCGAAAGACAGAGCTTGATAGCTTTTTTAAACTAGATAGAGTGCATATTTAACCTAGGTAAAAGGAATTATTCAACCTGAGACCTGATTTTACCTGCAACATAGCCAGTATAATAAGCTAGTGGGGAGTCGAAATAATCTCGGGGTGCATCTTCATATGGTCCGACGCTCTGGCAACGCATCCAGAGGTAGTGCTACTGGTTACGTTTTTGTTGTCCTGTATTTTGAGCAGTTGATCTGCTCGTGCGTGAATTCCTCAGAAGAAGTCTAATGGATACCATACGTTACAGTTTGCTTGACTCTCACGCGAGATATTAATGGTACCGGTATATTGGTATGGTACAATAGGTGATCAATTTACATGTGAGCGCGTCGAATTACGAATTGCCCATCAGGGTGCCGTTAGCGCCTTTCGCACTTCCTCTTAGCATTTTTTGGTCAATTACTTTGTATTTCAGTCACAATGAATCAATTTGTGTTTGAAGGTTTTAAAAGCGCGCAGCGAACAAAATAATTTTTGACACTTCCTTTACTAATATCCTTTGTATTTCGCCCGTCACAGTGTGATATTTGTTGGTGAATATGGGATGTACCAGACTATTCTTGGCATGACACAGAAAATGCTGGTGACCAACAAAGTTGCGGCGCTGTCATAGTTAAGTCGTACTCATTATAAAGTACCCACCTGTAGAAAACAGCTCCTGCAAGGAGAATTACGATAACAGTGACGCCAAGACATACTGACACAATTTCCGCCACCGCTTGAAAACAAAAAAAGTATATGTATACAACAAAGTAAATACTCATAAATAAGTAATCACTGTATCCTTGTCGATAATCACTCGGAAAAATTATGCCATAATTTTCCCGAGTGATCAAAGAAAAGATGTGAATGTTTCCTGCCTAGAATCGACCTTATAACATTAAACTGCTAAAGATAATTTTAAGAGTTACGGGTCCAAAGGAACGAAAAATCCGAAACCTCCTAACTCTTTTTGTGGAGGATTGTAGATTTTGATTACATGTGTCATACATAATGCTACGGCTAAATGTCAAAAATATTGTGTGCATGATGTGACCACGGCCTTGTGTCAGACGTCCATCATCAATGAAGAGCAGTATGTCAGAACGACAATCTCGTTCCCAGAGTCATCGTTCCCTTGACCAGCGGTCGGGAAGGGAGACTCTGGTCAAATCCAAGAAAAGGCCATATTTGATTGGCTGTTGCAAAACCGTTTCATTTCCGTTTTGTAATGACTGATACGTACGGCAACATTTGAAAAAAGCCAGTCTGAAGGATACAGATCGTATCCTTCGAATTATACACTATATTCTTTAAAGCCTCGTACTGAGCCTCCTTTAGGGAGAGTTAAAACTTCCCTAACCTCTCGAGAGCATAGTCCAATGCGTTGTGGAAGTGCTCTACTTTAGACTGAGCAAGAAATTTGACTCTCCATGCATGATCAGAAGACCCTTCCGCGTACGTTCAGTTATTCAGTTTTGGATTATTCCTTAGCCTCCCGCACCAGTTCCCCTGGACAAGGGTCACGGATGCTCTGGAAACGAGATTGGATAGGGGGTAAAAGCCATGCTGAACATATCTTGAAGTTTTGAATGCAATGGCCATAGCATCTCTCTTGCTTGCTCTAAAGCAAACTATTTTGTGTTCAAACAAAACTGAGAAATTTGCCGCACAATATATAGCCTATGTTTTCAAGATCACAGGAGTGACAATGTACGCGTTTTATTTGAGAGCTTTTTTTCTACTTCGAGAAAGTACACGGGCACCTGATTACAGGACAATTCATGAAGAGATTATCATTTCTTCGTGGATCATTCGGGAATACTCGGAAAAAATCCTAGTGCTCCTCTGTAGGAGTCGAACCTACGATCTTCCGATTACAAGTTCGGATGCTTAGCCACTGAGCTATAGGAGCCACTGGTGGAACTAGGACTCGGGGATACTCGGAAAAATCCGAGTGCTCCTTTCCAGGAGTCGAATCTACGACCTTCCGAATACTAGTTCGGATGCTCTGCCACTGAGCTATAGGAGACTCGTATACTTATGCTCTCATTTTGCCTAATATTGAAATTTTTGGTCTCCTCTGGACGATACAATTACTTGTTTATGGTCATACAAACTTACACAACTGGGGTTTCTCGGTTTGGGTGCAGTTCTCGTTGTTAAAACCGCATTCAGGAACATCAACTGGTGGTTTTCCGTTTATCCATTCAATCGTTGCGTTTCGATATAGTTGAAATTTCTGCGTGTTATTACCACCTTCTAAATTAAACATTCCCTTGTTGACAAAGTGGGGCTTTCCTGCAAAGAATAATAACAAAGCCAGATGTAACTACGTTTGAAAACAACCTCAACAAAATCACGTAAGCTAGTGTCATTAAATCAGCCCGAAAAATTAAGGATTTCCATGGAATTGGAGCCCATGAGCTGTCCTTTATTTTTTACGACATAACTCACAACAACTTGACCTTCATTTAAAGCGCCTTGAAAGCTACCTGACTGAGATTAGGCGGTATATATAGTTGCTTATGTGCTCATTTCATTTTTTTTTCAAATAAGTAAATCTTGGTGAAATGATAAAAATAGAAGAAAGTTTTGGAAGTGTTTTAGCAATAATATATAAATAACACAGGTTTCTCACCATCCTGGTCACTGAAAGCCATGACTGTGAGGTTTAACTGAACTTCTCCGTTTTCGTCCAAAAATGTATCGAATCCCAAAATACCTGTAACAACATAGGTGCGTAAAGCTTTAGAATAGTGTCATCTCATTAAATCTCTGTTGATGCTTGTTTTAACGCAACAAACACTGAAGACTATAAACTTACGACTGAAAAAGTCAAAGTGGATCGCGTGATACTAGCTAGTCTAATATTGAATTCAGTCGACTTGTATTTTATTTTTGGACCTTTCTATTTGGCCAAGCTATTGTTATCTATCAAAAGTAAACTTTGCCAAGCTGTGTAAATTAAAATCTTGGCCGCAATTAGCCAAGCTATTTGCAGTGTGACAAAACGAGCTCCTTGTGGGGATTTCTCGCGCGCTGATTGGCAAACGTTTATCATCAACAAGAATACAGACAAGTGAAATCGTAATATATGCGAAGTAAAAGTTTCATCATTTGGTATTAGTAGCCAATAAGCGTTCGAGAAAAGTTTTATGTGTTTTTTTATTGATGATAAAATTACGTCATAACATTGTCAAATTTGCTCTGGATCCACCCGCCTTCGAAGAACTTTGACAATGTTATGACGTACTTTTATCATCAATGAGAGGACAGACAGTAAAAACTGGCGTCAAGTTGTTAACTCGCATGATGCTGTTCACTTAAATTGAAGATGAGATCAGCGGAAGTCAATCAGCAAAAATATTCAGTACGCTAAAGTTCAACAAGACAAGAGCAATCAAGTGAAGCTATGATCTTCGCAGTTATGAACGCAATTTTTGCAATTGCGTAAAGAAGCCTGAAAAATTCAGGACTTCAACGGGGTTTGAACCCGTGACCTCGCGATACCGGTGCGACGCTCTAACCAAATGAGCAATGAAGCCACTGACGTTGGGAGCTGGTCATTTGTGGGTTCTAATGTTCCCGTGAGGAATGTATCAACGATCAAATGATCTATGAAATGGATCATATATGAATTGCGGATATGAAATCAAGTGAAAAAATCAAGTAAAAAGCCTGAATGATAATATTTCGCCAATTCCTAAAAGGAACCTCCACTCTTACTACAGAATAAGTTTAAATCGAAGGTAATTGATGTTTCCAAACAAATTTGTTCGAAAAAATTGTTTATATCAGGAAAGCGGTTTATTTTGCATTTCAAATTTCGCGGGATCCGCCATCTTGAATAATTGTGGCGTGTTACGGTTGCCCAATTGTTCTGACGCAAACTCCTTTAAGGCAAACGTAGCAAGTCACAATTATTCAAGAAATTTGAAAACAAAAATAGGCGAAATCTAAAATTTATTTATTTCAGATGCAAACGCTTTCTTTGACAAAAATTTAGACTGATTCGACTGTAAAGGTTATTTCCTATGATTTAAAGTTATTTTCTTGTTGAAGTGGAGGTTCTCTTTAAGTGTGAACAGCCACCACAATGAAAGCCGAGAAGACCGTGGGAACCATGTTGCGGTTTGAGGTCCGCCGGATTCCATGCCACTTACTTTTAAACTTTTTCCCATAAAGGTTCTTCATGACTGTTTTTCCGTCCGTAGCGTTACCTCCCTCAGCAAGTGTCCTATTCACTCCAATAGCATACAGGTACGTTGCATCGTACAAATAAGCTGTTAAGATGGGAGCCTACGAAAAGGAACACAGTTAAAGGTGTCGAGAGGTGTTGAGTGTCGAAAGTAATTAGCGAATTGCTTTGGTTTTACATTACTTCACGCAGTGATTGATTCAAAGTTCTCGCGCCATTTTTTCAAGTAATGAGAAGTGAAACCAAAACCAATCGTGGCTTGCGCGTGCACATTTTCCCGCGCTTTGTGTCGGCTACATGTAATTACTTCGAGTTTTTATTGGTTTACTGGATTTTCTCCCTTCTTTTTTATTGGCCAAAGTAATTACTTTGGTTTTGGTTGACACTCGATTGAAACCCACTCTATACCACACATTCATTTCACAAGTGAAAAAAATATATATTCGCTTGGGGATGGTTTTGACCTCATTCCAAAGTGGAAACTATTTCAATATTCTATTTTTTTTCCAAATAATCCCTAGAGAAATCGTTCTTAAGCTCAAACTAAAAGGAATACTTTCCCACAAACTATAAGGCAACAAGGACTAATTTGAGTAAAGACAAAAGATAAGTAAAATTATAGTGGCCATTTTGAAATTAATTGTATGGGATTTACAATGATTCATGCACCTACGGCTCCAGTCTAAATGGTAAAAACCAATTCGATGCCTACCACATGAACTTATTTGTTATGGCCGGGTTCGATTTCATACTTGGTTCAAGATTTTTCAAATTAGTTTAATTCTGATTTCTCCTTTCTTTCAGATTATGACAAGGAATGTTAAGCAAAAAAAAAATCAATATCGAACAAGTTTGAAAAATTTAAACCAAGAAAAGACTTGCAAGTCTAACCTTTTGCAGACGAAATTACAAAGTCAGCACTTTCTGCACAGTTATTTAAAGACCCTGAGTGTTGGTCCGGCCGAATCTAAAGGCAATCGAGTTGAGCGGGAAAACATCCGAATACGTTTGAATCCGCAGACTTTTCTTTGCGGATTTAAAAGTTTCCGCGTCCAGACGTAGCGTTTTCGAATCGAATTTGCCTGTCCACACGTATCCGAAAGAATCTGGATTTGCTCTAGTATCCAGGGATGCTTGGCATTTTATAGCCAAATAATCTGGATCATCGTTGCATAAAGGTAAGCGGTTTTTTTGCATTTATTGACCAACTGGATGAGAATGGCGCTAATCATTTACTACTCTGCATTACATTCATATGTACCCGATCTTGTGAGAAAGGGCCTGGAAACGGAACGATTCTTGCAAATAGTAAGGGCATTTCCCGAATTCCATTCCGAACGGAAAAAAAAGGCTACCTCTGGAAGTTGTCCACAATTTCCGAAAAGATTTTCCGGAAAATTGCCTTTCCATTTGACCTCAAATGAAAAATTTCCGGATTTTCGGGTAAATGGTAAGCACCCCCAGAACTCCTGCCCGCGAATGCAGTCAACAGAGCATGCACAGAATCATATACACACGAGTCGTCTTTTCACAAAGTTAAGGTGAGGCAGTGTGGCCTAGTGGTTAGGGCGCTTGCCTTGAGATCCGGATATCCCGGGTTCAAGACCCGCTCTGATCACTCGTTGAATTTGTTCCTGGTAGTCCCTGGTTCAACTTCCCAGCTGCACTTGTAAATAGCCAACTGGTTGGCCTCCGGCCAGTTGGGATTCTTAACAGTTGTTGTTGTTGTGTTCTGTTGTTTCGTTGATTGTGTTTCATTGGGCCTGAAAAGCCCCTATGGGGAGCGGTCAATTATGTATGTATGTATGTATGTATGTATGTATGTATGTATGTATGTATGTATGTATGTATGTATGTATGTATGTATGTATGTATGTATGTGAAGAGAGAACATAGACAAGTTTAACTGAAAACAGGCTATCAGACATGAAATAAGTCCAACAAGAAGAGAAGCCGAGCGATAGCCTTTGTTTTTGCGTCCATGTTGGATGTTCACCCGTAAAATACTGGAACCGATTTC
>OX421452.1:4252953-4257953 GCA_949126865.1 Montipora capitata | reverse complement strand
CTGCGACAGGCAGTTAGACTTTCAAGGGAAATTTTAACACTGAATCTCTTGACTGTACAATGCGTGTTAAACAATAGGTAATTGAAAATGTAATAATCCCTTGTTACAAAGCGTTTTAGATTTTTGATGAAAAAGTTGCCGCATTCATATCCCGTACGCCTGATAGCGTGTTCTGGAACAGTCTCTTAAATAGTTAAACATAACTACAAATACCGGGGTACCTTTTTTTTCCTTTTTATACAACAAACCTCTACAAGAACACTGATGGTCTTAATGACACTTCACCTCTGCCTATCGGTTTTATCAACTGATAGATCGGCTCGGGGGTACCACTTGGGAGGTCGGTGGCTAAAACCGAAGCCGAACCAGCAATCAGGGTTTTCAACTGAGTTGTTCAAAGGTGGATAACTCAGTATCCGTCAGTTTCAATCTCGAAAGATTTCAGTATTTGCCCTCGTAAACTGTGAATATGCACACTCTAAGCACATCTTTAATTAACGGGTCAATAGCCCATGAGGCGAAGCATTAGTCCACTAGTTGGGTGATACTAAATAGAAAGTAACCGCCATTGCACGCGAAAATATGCTTGGATATTTGTCCGCGGACATTATCTGTTCCGAGATGCGAACAGTTTCCCGAGAGCAGAACTCGAGCAAAACTGTGAGCATTAGTGTGGACAGGGCTTGTGTCTCCAGAGACTGGTTGCAAACCACCTATTGCCGAGTTAATTTCACGTCGTCGTTATGTGGAGTGCCGCAAAAGTACGTGCTTAAATCAGTAAAATGCGTGCCGCTCGTGCAGCACGATTATTTTTCCTCATTTTAACAAATGATATTTTATTGTTTTCAGTGTGGCGTTGTCGTTGCTGTGGCCGTATTTTTTTCTTGAACTCCCTAATGGCTGAATTCTTACGGGAGACTAATATGTAGTCTAAGACGAATTATCCGTCTAAGAATAGATATTAATCCAGTGTTTACACGAATTAGGGACCAAAATTCGTCTTCAGCTGATTCGTCTGTTAGCTCCGGATTTATATCTGGACGAATTGCAGACGAAAATATCCGTCTTAGACGAATTAAGGCCTGGGAAAAGGGCTTCAACATTTGCTTCAACAACGTACCGTTCGATTTTGTTGAACTCTGCTGGACGATGTTGAACGATTCAACATGTTTCAACACGGTTGAAAGGGGGTGGCAAAACGGTTTCGGCATCGCTGCTCGACAAAATCGAACTGATGTTGACGCCATTTGTAATGAGCCGTTATTCGTGTCTCTCTGCTCAGAACGCGTGAGTACACGCTGTATAAATAATCAAGTAAAGCTATGATCCTCGCAGTTATGGACGCAATTTAAGCAATTGCGTGCGTAGAGAGGCCTGAAAAATTCAGCACTTTAACGGGATTTGAACCCTCGACCTCGCGATACCGGTGCGACGCTCTAACCAACTGAGCTATGAAGCCACCGACGTTGGGAGATAATCATTTGTGGGTTCTAATTTTCCTATGAGGGATAAATCGATGAACGAAATGATATATGAAATTAAGTTCATATATCATGGGAAAATTAGAACCCAAAAATGACCAGCTCCCAATGTCAGTGGTTTCATAGCTCAGTTGGTGAGAGCGTCGCACCGGTATCACGAAGTCACGAGTTCAAACCCTGTGGAAGTCCTGAATTTTTCAGACTTCTCTACGCAATTGCTAAAATTGACGTCCATAACTGCGAGGATCATAGCTTTATTTGATTTCCTATCCGCAGTTCAGCATATGATTCATTTCATATATCATTTCGTTCATTGTATAAATAATGTAGCATATATTTTTTTTACTTACATGAGAAATAATTGGTAAATTCAAAGCAGCGGCCATTCGGGCTTGAGTAAAGCATTTACAGCCGAATCCAATGAAAGCATGAACTCCTTTTTCGCGTTGATGGATTAAGGCTTCAATCGACTTCTCTTCGTCACACTCAGAATCAGCCCAGATAAAACTGAGATTTATTCCAGGAAGAAGAGTAGGGTCTTTATTGATGTTGTCCACCGCGATAGTCATAGCAGAGGCATAATATTCTCCTGGTCGATTTTGGTCGCTGCCACTTGATAGTTTGTAAGAAAGGATGAGACCGATTGTTAAATTTCCATCTGTAGGCATAGAAACAAAGATCGCTGTTAGAAAAGTCACTATGCCAACCTTTAAGTGGCAGTTAAGCTCTAGAGAGCTTTCCATGTTTACGTAGGCTTATTTATGTCTTCCTTGATTTGTCCCCGTGGAAGTTTGAGTTGTCAGAAGTGAGCGTGTTCAATTTGTTAGCGTTCCTTGCCGAACAAATCAGGAAAGCGGTTAGTGGGAGAAAATTCCACCCGAAAGCTCCCGAAGTTCACTGTCATCCATCATGAAATAGAACATTCTTGCAGTTAGCACTTTGAGCGGCAAAAAAAAAAAATCATAAATAACACCATTCTTGAAATATTGATGTATCAGTGTTGACCGAAGATTATCCTTCCTTCTGTCACCCACCTCGCACGCTGAGATTAACAAAAAACCGAGAGGACCTAATTCAAGAGGTTAATTGAATCAATACAGTTCTTCAGATTTTACATATTTGTTGGTATTTTACAAGCTGCTTGATTGGCCTGAAATAATTAAGTGTAACCGTTTGAAGTAAATTGCTTTTCCGTGATTGCAAAGAATAAAACGCTTTTAACAAAGTGGTGCTGTCAATTAATTTTTACCGGAACAAGTGACAAAACGCAGTTACTGTTTTGAATGGCGATGTCTCACCGGTATTAACTATTGAAGAACAAAAGTAAATAGCGGGTTAGTGATTGAACTTCAATTGAAATTAATTAACTTCCGCCACTTACGATGAAACTAAAGCAGAGTGAGACTCTAATGGGGACGGTCGGCCAGCCAGGGTATGTTTTTCGGGATTTTCGTCTTGAACAGGTTATCGAATTTATCATTTTTTGTCTTAATCAGGGTATCTATTTATCAATTTTTGTCTTAAACTGGGTTAAATGTCTTAAACAGGGTATCCAAAATCGGAACTTCTGTCTTAAAAAGAGTAGGAAAATCAGCGATATTTGTCTTAAACAGGGTCAGGGTATGAGGGGCCGCGTCGCACCTCCCCACCCAGGGATATATCGAGTCCCCCCCTCCCCCGGGGTCTTGCCCCTTATGAATTCTTTTGGTGAGTGACTACTATCACGATAAATACCAGAATGCAATGTTTCAGTAGGCACTCAACAAAAGAATTGTGGGTATGGTCTATTGACAGTGCTCCTTGGCGCAAGTAGGCAGGCGCCTACGGCAACGAAAACGCCACAGGAGAAATAACCCGTGTGCTGAACGTGCGGCCCGCATTTTAGCCATACTCTGCGTAACAACGGCGTGAAATCCCAAAACTTGAGGTTTTGACGACAATTTCTCTGTTCTTACTCCGTATGATTCCGCTCGTACCCAATTTATGTTTAGGATACTTCGCCCACATTGTACGACGCGAACGAAATGAAATAATCGCGAAAGACTTACGATAGTGCGAAGTTATATTTTGAGGTGACGTTTTCGTCGACGTAGCCGTGGTAAATCTTTTAATTAAAGTCACTATTATATTCCATCGCGGTAAAGGTCTAATTAAGTTCCTCTTTCACATGCGATCGCAGATTGATTAATGTCAGTGACTCTCCATATAACACATTACAAGATTTTTAGTAGATGATCACCCATCAAGGCACTACTTAATAACTTCAATGAACATTCGGGAACCTGTTTTTTTTTTTTTACTGAAATAAGCCGCACAGTTATAGAGGTACTGACAAGGAGCGCTTTGTTTCCGAGGATATCCACGTTCTAGCGATGTACCAAAACACACCGGACAAACATTATGAATTGAAGCCCAATCACATACCGCAGCAGTGGCAGGCTGAGGAATTACTTGATTCGAGATTACAAAAACAGCCAATTATCTACACTAGTGGAGATAGGAAAAAAAACCGGAAGGAAAATCCGGAAGCATATCCTCTGAGCCAGAACCAATGCAGTGGCACACACCCAATGGGATTTTACAAGTATCTACAATCTGCGACAAAAGTGTTGAGACACTTTTCAGCACCCCTTTCCGATCCCCACATAACCCCTCCCCCCACCAATGTTGGTAGTTGGTTATATCTGAAACGTTTGAGCTATACAGCATTGCTCGGGGGTGGGGTGGGGGTTTTTCTTGATGAGGAGGGAATTTGGTTCTAATACTGAATAGTTGCAAAAAAGGAAAATGGAAAAGAAAACAAAGGCTAATGTTGAGATGTCTCATGCATGCTTTCAAAAGAATGCCTCAGCCTGTGGATAATTTGAACTTATCTGATTCGTCTACTCAATCACCAGCAATTAAATTAATTCTTCTTTTGTTTCGGCCGCAGCCGAATGTAGTAGTAGCAGTAGCAGCAGAGGAAAAACAAGTAGGAAAAACAAATGTAGCAGCAGACGAATGAAAGTCGACAGCATTGTCCTAAGTCCGTAGTCAAATTTGCCAATTTTTGGCTGTTACGGTAAAGGGGTATTTTGGTAAAACATAACTTATCATAACAAATAGTTCCCTTTTTGTTGTCTCACCGTTGTAGCAGTTTTCGTCGCAGGATTTGCACTTCGCAATTTCCGAGGAAGGTGCGGTTAAGTTGTTGGGCCAGACAATAGATTCGTCGCTCAAGTAAAGCTGGGAGTTTCCTGAGTCTTCAATAACAAAGTTTCCCACTTCCTTAAACATCCCTATAAAGGAGAAGAATTGTATTCATTGTCAGTTAATCGCATGGGGACAGGTGTTATAGTGCCAAAACGATCATTTTCTCCATTTTTCACTGAAGAGGACGATTGCCGACAAAACGGGACGACGGTCCAAAATGTAAAAATGAAAAAAGGAGCCATTTTGTGTCAAGCAATATGGCGGCGATGATAATGTTGTGCCGACGGCTATCCCATGTGTAAACTGACGATCCGAGAGTACTTGAAT
>OX421452.1:4237953-4245453 GCA_949126865.1 Montipora capitata | reverse complement strand
TTGCCACAAATCTTTACACAAGTGCTGCTTAGGCTGAACTTTACGTAATGCCTTAAGTCTAGAGGCAGTGTAGACACGTCTAGATTGGATAACAGGCTGGGCGCTCGGCGATCCAAGATGGCGGCTTGTATTGCTCGAAGCACTTGAGTCAGAAACATGTCCAGAACTAAGCCAATAGTTGACAAGGCGTGCATAGATATAGATGACTGTTAGAAACGGTGTTCTGAAGTCGAAACCTGGCCACATAATCACTAGATACTGCACTTAGACAACAAACAAACGTAAAATACACGGAGCCCAGAAAAAGGCTTGTGGCAGCCATAAAGCGCCGCTGATTCAAAGTACTCTCGACACACTGATTTTTAACTTTTCAGAACAAGATATATTAACATGCAATATATTTGCGTAGAAGGAAAACAATCGTCAGTTTTAATTTGGAACACTCAGAAATACACAAAAATGAATCCTTTGTGGATTGGACATTTCATTCGACGGCATGTGAAAACGCCCTTATATAAACTGATCTAAAAATTAATCTACTCGAGAAAAACATGATTCCTTTCCATACTACGAATATTACTTAGTACGTCGTGGGAACGAAAAACACTGTAGATATTGTACTCACCGTGATGTTTGACTTATTAGGAAAATAGAAAGGAGAGCCTGAACTTTTCGTTTTGAGATCTTCGATGAATGCCAAGTATTTCGCGTTCACTTTATTATCCACTGCGAGAAGGAGAGCTGATTGGAAGGCTGACTCGTTCCAGTCTTGTTTGAAAAAAGCCGAAACGTTTTTTCTTCTGTTCCCCGTGAGATCAAAGTCCAGATCAAGCATAATAAATGCAAAGCGGCCATCGTTTAATCCAAGTTTCCCGGCGTAGTTTATTGCCCGGCATGCCAAAGAGTAATTCATGGCTAATATAATAACTGTGGAATAAGTTATCACAAGATAATTATGAAAGTCTCAAAAAGGAAAAAAAAGGAATGGAACTTTATTTAAGTGTCTAGTCGTTCCAGCGCTGAATCACTAATTGAGGACACTGTAAACTGAAATTAACAATGGACGCAAATTAAAGTCAGTTGTTTATTTTTGAGGAGAGGGGAAAACCGGAGTACCTGGAGAAAAACCTCTCGGTGCAGAGAAGAGAACCAATCGAACTCAACCCACATATAACGCCGAGACTGGGAATCGAACCTGGACCACACTGGTGGGAGGCGAATGCTCTTCTCACCACTGCGCCATCTCTGCACCCCAAAGTTTGAGTAGACTTCGACAAAATTCGCGGGGTGAGAAAATTTAACAACTATGGCGTTTAAAAAACAGCCATGGCAAATTCAGTGGTGTCTTCAATTGACTGAGAAAGAGAGAACTATAGTGGTTAGCAAGTCCGACTCCCAAACCCAGAGTGTCAGATTGAGGCCCAGCTTTGTCAGTAAGAAACACTGCTGCTGACCCCCACTGTCTCCCTGCAGCCTTTAATCAGGAGCCCATGAGTACTTTGATATAAAAGGAAACCGATAACATCCTGCTAGGGGTAGCCCTGCAATGGACTAGAATCCGGTCCGGGGAAGGTAGCATTAATCTCAGTCGTTTCAAGCTACAAAAAGCCGGGATAAGCTGCAGCCGTGTTAGTCCAGTTTGGTACATGAAAAACCCCTTTTAAAAGATAACAGAAAGAAGGTTACCTCTGGACTGTTGAGATGCCCTCTGAAGAACATCTTCCAAGTTTTGCGTCACGTCAGATTCTTCAAAATCTCGGTCCATGGAAAGCACGGTGTCTACTGTCACTCCTAGTTGTTTTAAGCTTTTCTCTAATACGTTCCATTGTATCCACTTTTGATTATGTTGAGTGATCATACTGACTCTTGTCCAGTTAAAATGCTTCAATAGCGCATGAATGGGTGGGGCGAGTCTGCTGATCGGCGGTATGGTGCGGGCAAACGTCGGGAAATTGGCTTTGTCCGACAACTTATCCTCTAAGCACATCTGCGTGGCGGAGAAGAAGGAAGAAAGAATAAACAAGAATATATCTTTGGGAAAATGTCACTTCTCATAGAAATTTAATTTTCTCTCGAAATGCATCAGCAATGTCAAATTAAAGATTTTGCGTTTCCAATCAACGAAAATTCACCGAAAATTCACCAGAAAGAATAAACAAGAATATATCTGTGGGAAAATGTCACTTCTCATAGAAATTTAATTTTCTCTCGAAATGCATCAGCAATGTCAAATTAAAGATTTTGCGTTTCCAATCAACGAAAATTCACCACCGACGATAAAATAGATAAGACAGCGGATGGATATTGTCATGTCTGCCCTAATTATTCAAATTCGAGTTATCTGGATTCACCACATTGAGTTTTTGCACGTACACCGTTAAGAAGGGTCAAATTAACGCTTCAGAGAACTGATGCTGAGATTGTCAGCAAAGCTCACTAACATGGAGTTCCCGGTGTTATGGTCTGTCCTTTGTGGCGTATCATGGTTGGGAGGGTTTAGCTACACCAAGCTACTCTAAAAGCCGATTTGATGATAATGAAACTTCTGGAAACTGAAGTTAAAAGACCAGAAGCACGTGATCTTGAAGCGTCTAACTTGCAGCTCTCTTTCTTGGAACAAAGCTGGGGATTTTAGAACACCAATTTTATGCCCAAATAAGAACAAAAATAAGATCGATGCTGCACGCGCGGGAAAATGGGCGACCTAAGTTACCTCCAAGTAAGGACATGTTTTAAACTAAAACAAAAACCAGCTCTGAACCAAAGTTAAACGCTTCAAGATCATGAGCTTGAAGACTTACTGTAAATTTGAATGTGAATTTGAATATTGGTATCTCGAGAGTGGCGCAGAAGCTGAACTCAAAAATCTCTTTGTCAGCCGGTTTGCGGAAAGTTTGGTAAATGGGTTGAGGCCGAAAAAACAAAAAAAAGCAAATGTTACGTGAGAGTGGGCGAATAAATCACTAATGATTTTTGCTTTTGTAAAAAGCTTGCAGAATAAGATCGACGTTCGCGGGTTATGTACTAAAAGGCAAGGCAGCTGTATGTCAGTATAGATCACGATTTTCTTCAATAACACTTGCTCGACAGCTGTGGAATAATCGTTAATCGAATAAAAATATATTGGTTTCTTGCGAACAGCAAATGACCTTCGATTGCTATCAACATCAGACTGTGAGGAGATTTGACTCGAAATTGCGTTCAAGCGAAACAAAAAACACCAAATAAGAACAGGCGGCTGCCTGACATTACAGCATCATCAAAATTTGTTTGTTGTAATTTACTTGCCAACAGGCGAGGAATGAGTAACAATCAAACAAGTGTTTCTTTGATTTTTTGTCAAAACGCAAAATTCATTCAGCTGTGAACTGCCGTTTGCCATCAGAAACGCATGTTTATGCACCGTCGAACGTAAAAGAAGCAAGCCATCCTCGTTGCATTTCAGTTTAATTTAGCATCGATTTAGCAACAGTATACAATCGGGTTTTGCCGCAGCTTACGACTCCAGAAATCTACTATCACAGACAGGCAGCACTCACACACTCTGTATGCATTATATGGCCTTTTCTTTCGATTCAAGTCGAAAATTACCAGAATAGATCAGAATGTGTAAAAAAGGGAACAGAGCATAAAATTCCAATACTAGGGCTCATCCCTGATGGAATAATTGGGTACAAAAACTTCACAGTAGTGTTAGGCCTCATTCGAAGTTGTAATCATTACTCCAAATGCTACTGAAGGACAACAACTAGCGATTACCTAAAATTAAGCTTGGGCCGAGCCGAATTTGTCCTTGTGAATAACATCTCACATACTTACACTCAGCTCCCGTTCTGGCCTTGTAGCTCAGTCGGTAGAGTAGCGGTGATCTAATCCGAAGGTCGTGGGTTCAAATCCCACCATGATCAGAGTTTTTCTCTGTCCTTGTGTGGGCCCAATTCCAATACTAGGGTTGATCCCTGATGGAATAATTGGGTACAAACACTTTACAGTAGTGTTAGGCCTCATTCGAACTTGTAATCAAAAAATAATACAAGTTTAGTACTTGCAAACAATACGCTTTTACTGTTTTGTGCAGTACTCCAAGAAAGCACCGCATTGTCGCAACATCGATTGCTCATCATTAAACACTTTTCTAACTAATTGTTATATAAAACAAATGTAAAACCTGTTTACCGACTAACGTAAATTTATTGGTTCGAATCAACTTAACCTATAGCTTTAATTAAAATGACGTCGACTTGCGCCTCACAATGCAATTTAATAAAACATTGAGCTTTGCCTGTTGTTTTCTGTGCTCACGGAAATGAACCTAATGCTTACATTTAATTGGGAACAAAAGGTCTCAATATGTCACTACAAAAAAGAACGTTTCATATTTAGACGTGTAGTAGTGTCTTTGAGGCAATTAAGGTGTACCTGATAATTAGAATCCAAGATTCACCAAGATTTTTTTTGTCATTATTATTTTTATCAGGGTAGCCATGCATGCACCAAAAACTCCTGTTCCTAAAACCTTTAATATTTAGAGACATGAAAACCTCAAAAGTACGACGTTCTGTCCTTTCTCGGGAAAACGAACAAAGTTTTACGTTGAAAAAATGAAGAAGACATTGTTATTGCCATGCGTGATTCACCTGCCCGGTTGTCTGATCTGCTTTGTCAGTATATCAGCTACCTCACGCTAGTAAAAAAATCGAGGATATGAAAAGCTGTATGACATCGAATGGCATTCTTAGGGGGCCTTTTGCTAGGAATTGATGAAAACACACATTAATTAATAACGTTGAGAAACTGTCGTTTCCCTTAATTTAATAATCTCAATTTTTCTGGCTTTTAAGATGTATGACTTTCTTAGGTTTCCCGTGATTAAATCGCTTATTCGCAAATACAGTACATCTTTTAAGATTTGGACTTTTTTTTCAAAAGCCGAACATATCGAGTACCGATATACCATGCTTTCTCTTAATTTTCTTAATTCTGCTCATAAGGGTCTTTTTGGACTATGAATAATGCATGTACTTAAACTGAAATTAAAAGGAATGTTTAACTCACTTTCCAAAGTGAACGTGTATTTGCTTGTCACTGATTAACCACAGCAAAACACATGCATTTACTATTGAATATGACATGTTTTCCATTATGGTTGCTGGAGTGATATATTTCTCTATTAAGGATTTGTCTCAGCTCATCGCGATCGCATCAAACCGCCGGACTGCCGAAAGAACGGTACTTTGATATGAACGATAATCCTACCAAGGCAATAAATATATAGCTCGCTTTTAAGTGTTCCGAGATTTCCTTTATCTAAATACGCAGTCCAAAACACTCTTTTCCGCTCCATAATGCCTCAAGAAGTAAAAAATATTTTGATAAGATATCTATTAAAGTCGGTTTTCAGGGCAAATAGGCCTCTAAAAGGCAAATACAAAATACAAAATGAATTGATTATGATATCTTTTTTTCTGCACGTCTATACGTGATAGAATATACACAGAAGATGCAGAGCTTTAAACTGATCAATCTCACGAAAGTGACTGACTCAGAGCGAGGAGTACCTTTGCTCTATAAAACTCTGATTCCGTGATGATTCTCAGCCGTTTCTTGCATTGACATCTTCTAAAAGTCACATCAATTTGCTAAATCGTGCTTTTAGGCAATTTTAAAATCCCATCACTGGAATTTTCTTTAAAAGGTTGAAGCGAGTGTTAGTCATGATTTTTGCGGTTTTGACCAACGAAATACATACAAAACAAGCGACAGGGGGGCTATCTTGCTTATGAATACCCAACGTGGCGCCAGAGGGAAGCCGGTTTTGAAGGTTCTTTAATAATTGGTTTTCTAACTCAGGAAGCGAAGAAAACATTGCGGTTCTCTTTAAAAGAATTTAATGAACGGGAGACGTGCTTGTACCGAAATGCCTACGATATCTGCTAAAACACCTGTATTGTATTGTTGAAAGAGACATGGTCATAATCTAAGCGATTTTATCTTTCGACTGCGAGCCAAAAGCTGAAGTTTGCGTCCACTTCAATTTACGTTTCGCATGTCAAAAAACTCTCTTCAGTTTCCGGAATAAGTCCTGTTTATTTAAGGCTATACACATCTTTGATGAACTTCAATAACTCGCGCATTGCGTGCTGACCCGTGTTGTGTTTGTGTTTTACTTTGATCGACGAACAAAAGCGCGGTTAGATCGCTTGAAAACTGAATGAACGCAAAGTGAAAACAACTTGATAATGTGACTTCGCTAACCCCTCGTGAATTGGAGCGCCGTAACAAATCGTCGCGCGAGTAAAGAGTACACAATTGTCGAAGAGTGTTTGTCCGTATTCTCTTAGATTTGGCCGTCAAGTACAATTCCAAACGATCACCAACTGATATAGCAAAGGCGGCCAGCCATGTGAGAGACGACGAGTTTAATGTAACTTTAAGTAAATCATGTGATGATATTTTAGGTGGGAAATGTTTACCGTGTCAGTTGTGAAAATAACTCGACTCGACCTTAGGCGAGTTTTGAACTAATTTCTTCTTTTGGAAACGGACGATGAAAAACTGAACTACAAGGACCTGACCTACAAGCCACCACTAGTGAAGTACACTAAAAATTTAAGGTTGAATGCACTAGTATCTTACCAGGTATATCAGATCAAAGCTACAGAGGAAAAAAATTCGAATCGATTAACAACTGACTTGACCTGTGAATTCTCGACTACAGTAAATTGTTATTTCATTCTAGATCCATTAACTAATTTCCTCATGATCAAATGATGTACTTACGTATGATATCATAGGAACATTGTATGCTGCAGCGACTTTAGCTGAAGTTTCGCACGTACAAGCGGGGCCAATAAATGCATGAATCCCCTTGCTCAATTGGTCTAACATCGCTTTCACTGTAAATTCCTCGTTACATCGAGTATCGTTCCAAATAAATTGTATTCGATCCCCAGGAAGTAAAGACGAATCATTTGCAATCGCTTGTACCGCTAAAGTCATTGCTGATGCGTAGTTGTTCGCTACATGAGCAGATGCGTCAATTGTTGCATTGTAAGGAAGAAGCAGTCCTACGGTGATGTCTTTTGCTTTTGGTTGTAGAGTTAACAGAGTCAAGATAAACAACGTATGAAAGCCAAGTTTGTTGCTGTTGCTAACAAGCCTGTTTGTCCTGAAATTCATTTCTTTCTCGCCCGTCCGATTATCCGAAAGAGTCTCTGGCAGCGTCTTCACAGCAGTCTGTCTTCCATGAGTATATTTTGCGTTCTGAAAAAAATTCAACACATCAATATGGTCAACAACTTTAGCACTATTTTAGCTCCTCTATGAATATTTATAGATAATTTAATTCTTTCGAATGCAATTTGTTTACTGAGCAAACAGCAACCTTAGTGGCCAATGACACTGTGTCTTCGCAGTTCACGTTAAGTGTTAAGCTGTTAGTAGATCTTTTCATTGTCTTTCTGGTCATTTAATGTGTTTAAAAGCAAAGATAGAGCGACA
>OX421452.1:4220453-4232953 GCA_949126865.1 Montipora capitata | reverse complement strand
CCCTGTAGCTACCATAGATCATCTGTTGAATTTATTAGTAAACAATTTTCACCGGTACGTTATACGTTGTTATGAATGAACCATCCAGACTTCAACTGGCTTCAGAAACAATTACTTGTTTGTTCCGTACTTGGCAAATTTGAATACCAATCAAATTAAAAACTACCTCTTCCAAAAAGTATTACCCTACTTCTGCGCCACATGGTATTCCGAGTAAAAGCTTAATTTGTTCGTACGGGGTTTACTAAATAACTATTGCCAACTTCGAAACCAGAATTGAGGTTTCACCTCTCAACGTTTATTTAAGCATTTGAACTTATCGGATCCTTACCAGTCTAGTAAGCCAGGGAAACATAAAAAACAAAATATCGAACCAGTAACCTTGATCTTTTCCCGCTTGGAAAACAGGTTTGCGCGTTGACTCACCTTTCAGTGACTTCAAGTATCAATCAAGCTAGAATGCAGAAAGCGAGGCTGTAAATATTGCAATATTCTCACCAAAGCCAAATAAAACTGTGTCAGTCCTCTTAAATTAAAAGAACAGTTCTTGGAAAAGCTGATAACGGGAACTGAAAACAATACGGAAAATTAAAGAAGTAATGAGTGCGCAAGAAGTCATTTGCATGTAGATTGTAAACTAAAACTTATCAATTTCTTCTTTATCTAGTTTCTCAAGCTGAGTTGCAGGTAATTTATCTTTTTTTCTTCTACGTTTGTGTCTTTTTATTGTCGCAAACTCAGCTTCAGAATTATGTATATAAATTAAAGCAAGTTCTTCCTTCCTTTCTTTTTTTTTGTTCTTCAAGGTTTTAACATTATAGAGACAAGAAGTTCAAGAAACATTTTATGCTTACTTGTTGATGATGAAATTTTGTATGCAGAGCCAACTAAAACGGTAACCTTTTTTGAGTAGGTTATTCTAAAGGTCCAGTTACATGAGCGATTTTTGTCGCAGTTTTGTTGCGCTCAAGTGTAACCCGGGTGCGATTTCCATGCGATTTTGCAGCGACTTGACGCATACGTTTGCAGCAGGCGCAAACGCTTTGCTTTTCAAAGCGGCTATTTTTTTGCGTTCACTCGCTCGTTGTTCTAAATTGAAACGTAAATACCAGTAAACGAGTCGTTGAATTGCTCTTCCATCTTTGCTTTTAAAGCCTGCATTGTCGTGCCGTTTATAATCGGCACAACTGGTGTTAAACAAACATGGACAATTTTGCCACAATTTAGTCAGTCATTCAGTGCCGCTTCTTTATTGTAACTCCAGGAATGGCTTTTTCGGTCGCTTTTTCTCCGCCAAACCTTCCGAGGGGTCCCTCGTGATCCAACATTAAAAAGTCACAGCAAAATTGCTTATTTCCCTTTCGTAAAAGGCCGATGCCGTTTTTAGTGGTGGCTGCCATGCTTGGTAGCCAAGCCTTTCAGAATAAAATAGACCCGAGGAGGTTGAATTTTAGTTGAATCAGCTAAAATCTTGCCCAGATTGAAAAATTAAGCCTAAGAAATGATTCTGGTGTTAAGAGTTTGCCTTACGTTGAGGATAATGTTAGTTTTACCGTTTCAATCAACCATTTACTATATTTTACACAACTGTGATTAAATATATATAATTTTTGATACTCGATGGTGTAGTGATGAGTGACGTTTTTCATTATTTCTCTATATTGTTTAATTTCTTTAATTTTCTTTATTTCTTTTGGGTTCGATGCGTAATTTGGTCATTTTTTGTTTTGAATATTAAAAAAAGAACTGATGCCAGAAAATGTTTCTAGGTGCCTTTGTATGGAGGTATATCTATGACAAAATTCAATGATCAGTATTTGAACTAAAATCATCCAAATCATGAATCCATCAATCCAAAGCTGAATGGCAACAAGCCGATTCTGCAAATGGCCATCATGAAAAGAGGCATAAAGCAGAAAGGCATAACGTAAATAGCCATAAAGCAAACAGCTATAACGCAAATAGGCATCACGCAAATAGCCATAATGCGAAAAGACATAGCGCAAATAGGCAGCACGCAAAACGGCATGACGCAAAGACTCATAACGCAAATGGCCATAGCGCAAAAAGGATAACGAAAAGAGGCATAACGCAGAGCCATAATGCAAAGAGGCATAACTTAAACAGGAAGAAAAAGGTTCGATAGCGATTATATGTCCTTTTCCTTGAACAATCGATTGACGTTTTTTTTAGAACTGTAATTATTTACGGAGTACACAGCTAGTCTCCATTCTTCAAAGGGCCTTTGCGTTATGCCTCTGCGCTATGGCTATTTTGCTTTATACCTTTTGCGTTATGAATATTTGCGTTATGCCTTTTTGCGTTATGCTTCTCGGTGTTATGTATTTGATTTTATTTCAAATACTAAGCATTGAATTTTGTCATAGATATACCTCCGTACCTTTGAAATGGCATCGCGACCATTTACGAAACGGAAATTTGCCGCGGTGTCAAATCCCTCCCTGTAAATCGCATTGAAATCGCAGCCGGTTTACACGTGCGATTTTTTAATTGCAACTTGAATGAAGTTGCTGCGACAAAAATCGCATGATTGAATCACGAGGGACACCTAGCACCTAGGGAGATTTGTCACACAGCGTCATGGCTGAGAAAAACTGACCAAAAAACCGTTCGTGCAGTTAGAAAAAGCGGCACTGACTGAATTGTGACAAATTTATCCATATTTGTTGAACACCAGTTGTTCAGCTCATAAACGGCATGACAGTGTAGGCGTTAAAAGCAAAGATGGGAGAGCAATTAATTTACCGGTATTTACGTTTCAATTTTCTCTTTTTTTATAAGATTGTCTCTAGACTTGTGCTCACATTAAAAATTAAACAGGCGGGACAACTCAAAAAATAACCGTTTTGACCTGCCGTTTTGAAAACAAAGCGTATGCGCTTGAGCTGTAGTGAAACTGCGGTTGATAATTACTGTGTTTTCGAGTTGCACCCAAATCGCGGTTTATCGCGGCGTCAAATCGCTGTAAAATCGCATCGAAATCGCATCTGGTTTACACAAAATTTGCGTCAAGTTCGCCTTAATACCGGCGTGCTTCATTTTTGTAGCAGACAAAACGCGAGTTCACTTAATACTCTATCTCCCTATTTCATTTATTCCTAATGAAATATGACTGAAGAAAAAAAAACAAATGTTGATTATATCCGCTCTATTATTGCAAAAAGCAATATTGTAATATTACTAATAATAACAATAAAACGGTTATCAAAGTTGGAAAGATCACCTATGATCTTTCCAAGTTTCATTTCCTTCTATCCCGCAGTCAGAATCTGTTTAAAATTCATGGTTTCTAATAAAAATTATTGTTATAACTGGGAGGAGGCATCCCAACCAGTTGGCTATTTACAAAGGGTGGTAGAGTTGAATCCGGGACAACCGACGGTGAACAAATCCAATACAGAAGTTAGAACGGGATTCAGTGAACCCGGGGCGACCGCATACAAACCTTGACCACCAGATAAAATACCGGCGACTTAAGAGTAGTGAATTTTCATGTAAGGGCAAGAAATTGTGAAAAAAAACTGCAATGTACTGTATTATTTTACAAAGTGGCAATTGAATCAAACATTGTTCCAGCCGAATTTCGATGAAATGGTGGACATTGTTAATCACACAAGAGACGCATTTTTAGCTCGCAACCTTATATATGTTTGCAGTTACGTTTTCGTCGGATGTCTCTTTTTGTTCACGAATGCTGTTGTGTACGAGCAGTTCGTTACTGAATTCTCGTAATCTTTGAATGACCTGACAAAGAACTTGACATAAATAATACAGAGTTTTTAGGAACAAGTTAATTCGTGTACTACATGTTCTGTTTTTGTTGTTCATCTTTCAGCAACGCAAAAACGCGTTCTCCAAAGTGCAAAAAAATGTCGCAGCGATGTAGTGAACCAGTAAACCAATGTACAAAACATGAGAGAGGAAAGCCCTGAAAAGGTTTGACATACACTCTTTAGTTTAAAGTTTGTTCACCAATCTAGTGAAAAAAAAAAGTTAATCAACACCATTTTTGATCAAATAGCGAAAAAATAATTCTTTACCTCAAGTTACATGCTTATGAACGGCTCGATGGATATATTATGCAACGTCGGGTTTTTTATGAAATTTTCTGCTCTGAGTTAAATGCATAGGCGGATGTTAATTTTTTCCTTAACCGAAAAAGCCCTTTATTTTTACTATAATTTTAACTTAATGGTTTGAACTGGATTGGTCAGTAGCTCTTTAAGTAGACGACAGCCTTAACATTAAAAGAAACTATTATTAAGGATTTGGCGTCAACGTCGATTACCAAAAATCAACATTTAAGACATCAATTTAGGGTTTAGCATTAACAGCGGGGTGAACACTTAATTTCTTCGATATAATACTAATGGGTGTCTTATTTTTCAAATATTTAAATTGTTTGAATTTTGATCCTCCCTTATCTACATACATTTTTCCTTTTTTGAGTTGCAATTTCTAGTCAACAATTTCCTTGGTCTTTCTGAGTACGTCGCCTTACTGCGCCTTTCAATAACATGCGGACTCCTTAATTCAAAGGTCAACCGACAAATGCGTTTTTCGCTACCGTCAATCTAATGTTCGGCGGCTCCTGCGAACATCCGACTACTGTCGAGCGCGCGGTAATCAAATCGATGTGATATGAGCCCAGTTCAGTCAACATAGTCGGAAGCTGGGAGGAGCTGCCGAACATTTGATTGACGGTAGCGAAAAACGCATTTGTCTGTTGACTTTTGAATTTAAGAGTCTGCATGTTATGGAAAGACGTAGTAAATAGAAACTCAAAAAATCATTTCCTTGTTCGCCTTCATTTCAGCATTAGATTTTATTGTAATCCAACATCAGATATACTCACTTATATCTTCAGGATATAAGTATCGTCATGGTAACTAACACAATTAACCAATAAAAAGCAAGCTTCCCCTTCCTTGTAAGATACTTTTGTGCTGTAATATAATTTTTCTCCACTACATCAACATTTTTATGACTCAATTGACATTATCATGATTTGTTTGTCATAACATTCATAGATAGTTTCATGTTACACAGCGGTTGATCAGATCACTTTTTCGCCATTTCGAAAATGAATAAAACGAGTGGTTTTCTAGCTGGACATTTCATCATAATAAACACAACATAACATGGCCGCATGGGGATACGAATTTTATCTTCTTGTGCTGATAGTATCTCGCACTCGTTCGCGGCGCTGACTCGTGAGAGATACTATCATGCTTGAGGATAAAATTGGTATCCCCGAGCGATCATGTAATATCCTGGTATGAAAAGCACTAAAATCTGATCAGAACGCAGCGTTGATTAAATCCGTAAATCTCTAATCTGCAGTTCAACATTGAAAACAGCTGTGAGGAACAACGCAGTTCATTCAATTGTGTTTTTTTTTTTTTTATATCACTATAATTTTCGCTGGTTCATCAGGAAAAAGAAGTAAAGAAAATCGAATGTTTTCATATTTAGAGCACTTTGGATTTCCTTTGGAGTCTTATGCCCAGGGTCCTCTCGGCTGTTTGATATGACGGCTCATGGGGAAGAAGGGGTCTCCTTTGACGAGCCGCGATATTGAAAAACATGGTTGTTTACGCATGCGGAAATACGCATGCAAGTAGACTACGTGTCAATCTCGTCGCCAGAGTCCGCTTTTCTTTTGGTCAGCACCAAGAAAACGGACTCTGGCCACTTCCAAGGCAGGCAGTCCGCAAATCACTGACTTCTGGCTCGTCAACGCACGCTAAGAAATGTCCCAACAGTGGTTGTCAACGGTTACAAAAAAGAACCTGCGACTGCGCATAAGTTGGAAGTGGCCAGAGTCCGTGTTCTTGGTGCTGATCAAAAGAAAAGCGGAATCTGGGGACGAGATTGAGTACGTGTAACCAACAAAAGCCTTCAACGAACTGTATTTTAAAATCTTTCAAATTTGCCCAGTAAAAGCCTTTCTGAATCAGCAGCCCATGAGTAGGAGCCTCCATATGCACTATATCCTTAAGTCAACCTTTGCCCGTATCTTTCTATTTTTAGAACGCCACGAGTTGTTCGGCACTGCACGCACTGTTTAAAATGGCCAATCAGAATAAAGTCGTTGTCTAACGAAGACAAAAATAACAAAAACAATGTACACAAATTGTGCGATTTGATGTAAATTGATGTAAATGTGAGTCTCCTGCTGAAGGGTTGGTTCTAAAAATAGAAAGATACGGGCAAAGGTTGACTCATAGGGCTTGTATGGGGGTGGCAAGCTCCTACTCATGGGCTCCTGTTCTAAATGAAATAAATGTATATGTTTGAAGTGCGGCCAGTATGAAGTGAAGTGAAGTGAAGTGAATCTATTAGTCTCTCCCCTCGGGGGCTTTTCAGGACTAATTTACAATGCTTTGTGGGGGACTTTAGCCAGACTGCTTGTACCGCAGTTTACAATTATTTTTAGGAAGTGAAAGATGCCCCCGTTCAGATAGGTCAGATCACAACACCGGGGACTACGTCCCCTACTCTTATCGAATGGTGAGTGGGTTCTTTATCGTCCCATACTATTTAATTTCCAACAAGGGCTATGACACGTGACCTCCGGTTTACAGTCCTTATACGAGAAGACTTGAAAGCCTAACCATGTGCAGATGTTATTACAAAGGCAGCACTTTCTCCTCAGTTATTTTAAGACCCTGAGTGTTGGTCCGGCCGGAGTCGAACCCACGACCTTCCGCATGACAGCCCGATGCTCGACCAACTGAGCCACCGGTGCGCGGTATACGAAGGAGGTTGGAAGAATATCCTCATACTTATCTGGACAATTTAAGAAATTGTCTTTTATAGACACCTAAAAATACAGGTGGCTTCAACGAGATTCTAACCCATGACCTCTGCGCGGCCTGTGCAATGCTCTACTACTACTACTCAGCTATGATTCAGGAGCAACTCAGTTGCGAACAGGTCAATTTTTTGGGCTCGTGTGTTCCCGAGAAGCACTAGATGAATGAAATAAAGGAAATTTGTTGCCAAGAGGAAATAAATGGATTTATGCTGAGTGTGACAAACTTAGTTAGTTATTTCCCATGCTGCAGTTTGGGTATTTCTGTCATCCGGGATTTGCTGGAGATCATTCACCATTTGTGCAAGCTAGGCGTAGGCTGATTTAACAGAGTCAAAATCAATTTTCCCTCCCCATCCTCCCTATTTTTACTTTCTTGTGGATGGTGTGTGTCCCCTCGCCTTCGCTAGGATCATGTCTTCTATATTTGGGTATTTCCTAGGTTACCATGCTGATTTTCAATAAACGGCCTAGCCCATCAGGGCTTGGCCAAAATATCCCAAACAAATGTGGTATTATTTCTGTCCCAGCAAACGGAGCTCGTCCAGAGCAATGCCTTGCCAACAATATCAGTCAGACTGTAAGGAGCATGAAGCATAAATGTGTATATTTGAGGCGTGCAGGTTGAAGACGCATAGCTATATGGTACATATGAAGTGATGACGCGCTTCAACATTTTTTGTTCAGCTCTGTGTGACAATACTAAACCAGCATGAAAAGGAGGCAGTTTTCCGTGATGAATAAGTCTACTTCTTGTCACAGGAAGCCCAACGGGAGAAATCGGAGTTGGGAGAGACAGACCTTACCACGATTTAAGCGGCCATTTTGACTACTGGGCAAGGCGAAAGGAATTTTCAATGTCTGGATTAGGATCCGATTTTTTTCTGATGAAAAAAAAAAAAAGGATTATGATTCGCCGCTGAAGACAATATGAACCATCAATCAGAAGTTACCTGGCTGCTTTCTAAATTTTTCCAAATATTCTTGGCGATGTTTTCGGAGAATTTTAAGCCTTGTTTACGAGAAAAATGTGGGAAAAATTAAAAACAAATGTATATAGGAACTTTTATAGTCTGCCAACGCAGACTTATTTCTCTCGGGGGAGAGAAACGACCGCCGGAAATGCGTCTGAGTTCGCAGGCTAGAACTTTTAGGGAAAGGCCGAAAATCCTTACAAATTGGTCTGTGTTATCTTAATGATTTACCTTCCGTTCTCAGTTTATGAACTTTTCAGAGGTAACATATCACGATACTTATTTGACAATAGATCCTTATTCAGACATCGACAAATTATTTAACTGTGCCTACCCGTCAAACAAATGTATATAATGTTATATTCCGACAGTGACAATCGAATGAACTTATAACGAAAAAAGAAGGAAACATCTGCAGTTGGAAAGCGTAAACTGAGCGGCTCGAAATTTTCATTTCATTGGCATTCTACATCACGTGACATGCGTGACGTTGATTAGGTCGCGTGACAAAAGAAGTAACAAGACACCACGAGTTGTCACTTACGATCTTTAACATAAACGGACGACACGACATACATTAGTGTTTAACGATGATGGCTTTTAAAATTCCATTTGAAAACACAACAACTTGACTATGGGAAAATCAGGAAGAGATTGTGAAATATGAGATGGCTATATGGGCACGCATTGTTCGCCAATGAACAAGTAATGCAAAATCTAACCAAATTTATCAATGTATCCTTCATGGGAAGTGTACAAGGCAAAATTAACGTTTGCCTAATTTTGTGTCAAATTGACAAGTCTCAAAGTGACAGCTTTTGACTCAAACATTTGGCGTCATGTGAACAGTTTTAGACGTCAATTTCCTTGTCTGTAACGAAACCTCACATTTACCATTTAAATTAATGAAGATGGCTGAGAACATTTACTTGTTTAAAAATCCCGTTAAGTGAGCAAACATTACGTTTTGTGTGAAGCGCAAGCCTTTCAATACCACCGCATAATGTCATATAATTTTCAAAATTGGCGTTGGTTGTGTGGACAAGGAACAAGGAAGATTCTGACTGCATGCAGCTGCGAGTCAATAACATGGCGACTAGGCCACAGCACTGGACTTTGTTTAACTACTTCCTGTTGCTTTTGTGGCTCATTCAGTTAAACAGCCAAGCTGACAAGCCTAAATTACGAATAGTCCTACTCTATCCGTTTTCGTCCTGTGATCAACTGATAACAGAGTTGCCATTCGCCTCGGCCTTCCTAGTTGCCGTTGATACAATAAACAACAATTCGATGGGGTTCAATTTCAACTTGTCGATTGACTGGAATGATACTCGATGCAGCGAATTGGTTGGAATCAAAGCCATGAGCGAGCAGTGGAAACGAGGTGTGCAGGCTTTTGTAGGACCGGGAAACCAAAGTTATTGCGCTACTTCAGCCAGGATCGCAGCTTCATGGAATATTCCTATGATCTCCTATGTAAGTGATAAGAATTTCAGTTTCCTGCAAATCTAACATGAGAGTAAAGGTCTGCAGGTCAGTTTAATTTTTATAATGATGAATTGGAAGCAGAAGTGAATTTCGTAATCATTAAAATGAACCAGAGATTTTGGTTAATTGATAAGTTTCCCTGAAATCCAAATTCCAATAAAACTGACAAAATTTAAAGAAGAATGCGAATTTCGTCGGTTATATGGTACAGTGTTTGTACTCTTTAGTTTTTAACGAGAAAGCCCTGGATCTATTTCGCCTTTTACAGTGAGGACACTCGAACCATGAACACTTGATATTTGTTTGTGCATTTTTTTAGTGATTATAGAATGTGGGCTCGTCTCTTTGACAAGAGTATTTAATGTTTTTACACTTACAAAATGCTATACATGTAACACTGTACATCATAAGAAGAGCCTTTATTTCTTAGTCGTTGAAAAAAAAAAAGTCAGGTGTTCACGGTTCAAGTGTCCTTACTGTAAGAGTGACCTCGTGAATTTGTAAATGACATACTGTTATTATCCAAGAAGGGAGATATGTCCAGAAATGCACACAACAACAAAAATGGCAAAAATGAGAAAATGTTGTTGAATTTGGTACATATGGCGAAAATGACAATTTTGCCACAATCGCCAACGAGGAAAAACACAAAGCAGTGAAGGGGACCCATAAAAGTTGACGAAAGCGGCGAATTTGGCAAATATGGCGAAAATGACAATTTTGCCACAATCGTAGGCTGGATTTCCACCGCTCACTCGAGTTTGGGTATCCTCCCCGAGAAGACGCGTGAGCGATAGATTGTGTCTGTGACGTAAATTCAAAATATAATTTATGTGAAGTTAATAGTTGCGGGGAAATAGCATTAGACATCCCAAAAACACTGATTTTAAGAAAACAGAAATTACATAACAATGCTTAAAACGTCTGTGCGAAGTTTCCAGATGACACGAGCTTGAGTTTGTGGTTAAATGATCGATGTGAGTTTGAATTCAACCGACGAATCATCAACGAAATCTTCGGCTGCTTTAGCTCTCAGTCGACCTCATCGGCCCCCTCGTTTTGCCAGCAATAAAGTCAGCAGTACTTTCAATTGATCTTGAGGAATTTTACTTGCTCTTACATTAGCGAAGTATGAGGAGAAAATTGCAATAGCAATGGATTTGAAAGCCGTATTTTGACCTTGGCGCCATCTGGAAAATCAGTGAAGTTTGCGAACTCAGGCGGTAGAAAACGACACAATTCCCATTCTCCAGCTTCTCGAACACTTTTCGTTGTCGCAATCTTGGATGTTTCCTACCTTAAAGCACTGTAAACCTCGAAAAGGCCAGGTCAAAGAATACCTTCGCAGCCAAAACATATAATTTATGCCAGACGGATTTGTGCAGGCGAGTTTCTGATTGGCGGAGATTAACAATGGCTCACCTCACGCGTCCAGCCGAGATTTCGGGAGTGAGCACTGGCTCATTTCCCGAAACAGCGGCTGGTAATCGAGCCTACCACAATCGCCAACGAGGAAAAACACAAAGCAGTGAAGGTTCAAGGGGGCCCATAAAAGTTGGCGAAGGCGGCGAATTTGGCAAATATGGCGATAATGACAATTTTGCCACAATCCCCAATGAGGAAAAACACAAAGCAGTGAAGGGGGCCCATAAAAGTTGGCGAAAGCGGCCAATTTGGCAAATACGGCGATAATGACAATTTTGCCACAATCGCCAACGAGGAAAAACACAAAGTAGTGAAGGGGGCCCATAAAAGTTGGCGAGAGCGGCAAATTTGGCAAATGTGGCGAAAATGACAATTTTGCCACAATCGCCAACGAGGAAAACAAAGCTGAAGGGAAGTAGTGGAGGGGGCCCATAAAAGTTGGCGAAAGCGGCAAATTTGGCAAATATGGTGATAATGACAATTTTGCCACAATCGCCAACGAAGCAAAGCACAAAGCAATGAAGCAATGAGGGGGCCCATAAAAGTTGGCGAATATGGCGAACAAAATGAATGAAAGAAGAATTCGATCTCCAGTGCTGTTTCAAATGTTTGACCTCAAATTACAAAAGTTCATTTCTTGAATTTTAATGATTTTAGAAAATTAACAACCAGCATGAAGAACAAGGGAAAGAGGAATTTGGCAAAATAGGGAGATATGGCAACGGGACGTGGCTCCAAATAACAAAGTGATGGCAAGGTTGTCATTTGTGACTGCGGTAGAACAATTTAATTACTGACATATATAACTGCCTCGTACTCTGACAATTCATGTAAGAATGACTTCACCAACCGGTACTAAGAGTTTCAAAGCAGTTATGTGAATCTTACCAATGTCCGCTTGCAAGGAATTAGATTCAATAAACCACACACAAAATATGTCCTTGTCGTATGATCCATTACTTGAAAGTAAGCATTGCGTGAAGATGCATGTCGTGCCTGTGAATTTTATAGTAGCTTTTCACGAATCTTGCCATCAGTCGAAATTGAAATCCTTTTACCACAACTGTAGAAGAATGTCGACACCCAGTAGAACAGAAGTTGCAAAATTAAAATTCTCCACAAGACGATAAACATTTCCTGAATTGTGATCCGCCGGAAAGACTGAAGCATTCTTTTAGACGCCATCTTACGAAATTGACATATACGTTGTGTTAAGTCACTGTAGTGTAACTGCTAACTGAGCGCCAAGTCTCCTCGTTCGTCGTCTGAGTACATACATACATACATAAAACTTTATTCGTCCCAAATGGGCTTTTCAGAATAAAGTCAAGAGATAACTAATGCTATATACAAGTAAATTAATTAACTAATTAACTAGTAAATGACATAATCGAACCGACTAATTATTAACTAATTAATGAAATAAAAACAAAAGTGGAGCAATTAGGTCACCAAAAAACTCGAGAGAAGGCTTCTCCTCCGGCAACGTTTGAAGTCCTGTAGTGTTGGTTTCAACTTAAGAGTCGAATCTAGTGAGTTCCAGAGTTTGACTGTCCTGAAGTGGAAAGTTCAAAGGAATATTTAACATCTGGGAGTTCCTCGTTGTACGCCTTGTGATCATGGCTCTTTGAATGTATTTAGAAAATAAGGAGGCTGGAGCGCACCCTGACATACATTTGAAGGCCATTATTGCGTGGCGATAATACAACTGCTGTCTTACAGGTAGCCACTTTAGATCTTTAAGGATAGGGGAAATATGGTCGTATTTCCTTTAG
>OX421452.1:4200453-4212953 GCA_949126865.1 Montipora capitata | reverse complement strand
ACGTGTGAGCCATGGGGAAAATGCGCTCATTTACAAGTTTGGGACGACTGATTAAAAACGTTTTTTTGAATTTCATTGACCTCTCAATTGATTTTATGGTTATTCATTTGACTTGAATTACACCCGAAAATAATAAATGAAATGACAATTCGATTCCCTTTGCTTTTTGACGTTTTTTGTTCTTGTTGTTGTTGTTGTTGTTTTTTTTTTTTTTTCAGCGTATTCGTTACTGATTTGTTTTGTCTTCAATTTATTGTATTAGTTTTGTGACGAAGATGTTGTTTCGGACAAAACTCTATATCCTACATTTGCTCGGACCAGACCTCCAAACGCGCAGCTCAGCAAAAGTATCCTTGCCGTCTTAAACCAATTTTCTTGGAAAGTTGTAGCTATAGTCTACTGCGACGACGGCTGCTTCAGCCAGAAATCCTGGAAAAAAACTAAGGAGGACATGAAGAACACCTTTGAGCACAATGGAGTTCAGGTTAAGTACGAGGCTAAGATGCCAATGGAACACGAACTGGCGAAATTTGATGATATTTTGGACGAAATAAAAAGAAAAGTTCGAAGTGAGTAGTGCAGCTTAATACTGAAATAAAAGTTATCATGGGTTTACATAGAGTTTAGAATAAACTCTTTAAAATAACTCCATTTCCGCTTCCTTCAATGATTTTAAAAGCAAATCCCAAGATCGCACGTCTTCTTTGAATGCCAGCGTAATGGCACGAGCATGTTTATTTTGTATGTGTACATGTGTCCTTCCCTTCTAAGCTGGATTTGGTCCATCAGCATAACTGGTCACCCAGTGAATGAAGTGGCAAGGACCATTTTAGAATGCGAGATGTCTAGCAATATTTGTATTTGACTCAAACAAGTAAATCCGTACAAGTAAATAAAAACTTTAATCACTTACTGAGGTAAAAACGGATTCAACCTGAGAGCGGATTTTAAGTGCAACATACACACGTTGTCAACTTTACGACTATTCTCAATAGTTTGTCTGCTCAAATGTAGTCAAGTTATCCAGGACATGATGTGATAGGTGAACGTTTAAGATTTCTGGATTTCGGAGAAAAAAAAGAAAAAAATCAATTGCTGCCTTCGCCCACGAACTTCTGACCACTTCAGTTTTTAGTATTTCTTGTCGTATTTTGGAGAAAGTTGTCGCTGACGTTGTGTTTCTTATTGAAAAAATCAAAAAGTTTCGCTTTTGATATTTGCTTTGCAGTCATTATATTAGCCGCGAATCCTGAGTACGCTCCCGCATTCATGGTCAGCGCCAGGAGAAAGGGAATGACCAATGGAGATTACGTTTATATCGTGAGCACGCTCTCTGAGATATACCTCGGGCATGCCTTGGATTACTGGTGGGCAGGAATCAGTGGAACTGTCAATCAGACTGAAGCCAAGATGGCCTGGAATTCAGTGCTTACACTAGTTCCCAATCCTTTTAATGTTACCAAGTATAAAAAGTTCCAGGAACAAGTGGTTGCTAAGCTAAATGATTTTCCTGGTTTTCCTCATCAAATAAACCAGACACCAGAGAATGTAAGAACAATTTTTCAGTTTCTACAATAGTTTTCCGAGATAACGCTGTTAAAGGAGACCTCTACTCTTATGACCGTCTATTTTATTATACGTAAATAAACTTTGAAAAAATGCAACAATTTGATACCGTGAACGTGCTGCATTGACAAGTACTAGACGCCATGATATTTTGTATTTTAACGAAAGCATGACGAGAAGTTCATTTTTGATTCTTGTTTTTCGGGTTTTTTTTTTCTTTTGCTTCTTTCTGTAGACTCTACATTACGCTGCTTATTTGTTCGATGCTGTTTATCTCTACTCCCTTGCTCTGAACAAAACTATTTCGGCTGGCCAAGATCCACGCGATGGAGTTACAATTTTCAGTAACATCAAAGGGACCGATTTCGATAGTAAGTGGACCAATTTGTGACAACAACAGCACGAATTTAATCATGACCTCAGCCCTTGTAAACTACGGTCATTTCTTTTAAGGTTTAATTTATCTTCGGGTTGTTAATTTGCTTTGTATCATAGCAAACTTTCTGCCTGTTAATATCCCCCTTTTTGTAAAAGGCAGATATATCACAAACGCGGAATCCCATACATATTATATTAGATTGCCTCTGTCAAACTTTGGAAATGAATCTTGGGCACAAGAGACTAAGAAAATATGTATCAAAATCACGGAATTCGTTGATAGAAGAGAAGAGAGACTCTGGGAACGAGGTTGCGCTCCAACGCCCTACTGCTCTAGATCTTGCAAAAGTCTGTCCAGGTTGTAAGCATATGTTTCTCATCCAGATTGACTTTGTCAGCTATCTGTGGTCTCATCGTCTACAAGTATGATGTCATGCTCATCTTCAATTCGTTTACAAATGGAGAACAATGACAACAATAACAATTTATGAGGGAAAAGATCGGTGATCTGAATATTGCGTTTCTGTTTGCGGTTGCGGTTGAGGTTATGTTTCTGTTTGCGTTCATTAAATTAGTTAATAAATTTCATTATGGAAATAGGTATCACTGGATTTCACGTACATGTTGACGACAACGGAGATGCAGAATTCAACATGGTACTCCTTGACTTCGTTGTAAAAACAAGTGGTGAGTGCGCTAAAACAAAGCCGGTTTGATATAAAATTATGTTAACTTTGCTTGCCAGTTTTGCTTTGAAGTTTTCTGGAAGAAAAGAAAATTGCCAAATATTCTTGCATTGTTTTCGTCAGAAATGAAGGCAGTAGGTGACTTTCTGGTGGATAGGTCGGGAAAGGAAATATTGCACCTTTTTCCCGGTATTAACATATCGTGGTCGGAAGATGGTCGGCAGACATCTCCACCTGCAGACACGCCTATTTGTGGATTCAATTTTGAGTTCTGTCCCGTCCCTTCCCCAAGTAAGTGACCATAATATGTTTTTCGAGTGAAGGTCAATTTTGTGCATTGAAGACTTTCGTATATATAACACTGAACCACTTTAAGGTACACCCTGTCATGCTACCTCCTATCACGTTTTGAAAACGTCGAATTAAATGACTTAATATCCATTTGAATACTTAGATATCGGCCCTTCAAACATTATATGCCAGATTGTGGAGCAATCCTAGCCTCGGGGTTTTAGTAAATTCAGTAGTATGTTTGGTGGGAGACATCATCATCCCACCTTGAATTAACTGTAAGCAAAATTGAAATCAGTTCTGATTAATATAACAGTAAATTAAAGTATCTTACATTAAAAATTTCGAAATTCATTGAAAGCTTTCACTACGTGCCTAACTTACCATCAGACATCTTCAGTACCAAAACACCTGCCAAGACAGGCGTAAAAACTTGCAAAACCTCAGTCTCGTTTTTCTAGTCTCAATGAACACGATTTTCAAGCTTACCTACTAAGTTATATTCCCTTGTCTGCGCACTTAGTCAGGTAATGAGAAATCCATCTTTGTATTTAATTTGCACAGGTGGTGGGATGAGTTTCACCAGAAAGTTGTCATCATTTGTTTTCACATCACATAATTTGCAGGTCCATCCAAGCGTGCAGATACCAATGTTCATATAGCCATTGCTGTTGTAGGCTCTGCTCTTATTATCGCATGCTCCGCTTTGCTTATCTTCTATGGCAGGTAAAGAGAAAACTCGATTTCCTTTTACAGCCGGCAATTTGCATTTTTACTGCGATCTTTTTTTGCTCAGCTGACCAAATACTTCTTCTCGTGAACTTGTAACTTTAAAGAGTCTTGGCAACAAAAGAAACTTTAAGACTCGAAGAAGAAGAGCTCCATGCAGCCCTTAAGTTATTTTTAGATGAAACAGAGAAGAAAAATGTTTCCCAAGACATCAGCTATATAGAGGTAGCAGGCGAGCTTGATCAATTGGGAAAAGGGTATAAGTAGTGACCATGGCAACGCAAGCTAATTTGTGTTGATGAACTTGTCTTTCGTTATCCCTTTGTAAAATTCAAGTACAACACTGCATTTGTTCTTCTTGTGGTGTGTATTTCTGACTAATTAAACTAATTTTCATTTGGTTGGGGCAGGAAATACTCATTTGAAAGAGAACTCGCAAACCAAATTTGGAAAGTCACTTACGAAGACATTGTTAGACGTTCTACTACGGGACTTGGCGTGTCAAGAATCTCAAATATGAGTGAGGTATAAAAACTCGGCATAAATTAGCTCAATAAATGTCAGTTAAATCTTCCTAAGTTAATCTCGCGGAACGTTCTTGCCAATCAGAGACAAAATCGAAACCAACCCTGGTTTGCTCACACACATTTTCCCGCGTTCACTGCGGGTTTCATGCACGAAGTCGATTTGCGTAATGATTAGTTCCGCTCGTTTAATTTATTTTCCTGTTTCCATTTGGCAACGGCCATTTGGCCTTTCACGATGTACAAATTAAAGCCCTTCTATCAAGAAGAACCTACCGAAATATTTTGGCTGATTTCTCAACCAATTTCAAAAGATATAAGTGTCCATTTGCCAACGACCATTTGGCCTTTCACGATGTACAAATTAAAGCCCTCCTATCAAGAAGAACCTACGGTAAATATTTTGGCTGATTTCTCAACCAATTTCAAAAGATATAAGTGTCCATTGTTCTTTCAGTTGAACACGATCGGCAGACCGCAAACGGCTAGTAGTATCACATTGGGAACATACAAGGTTTGTTTTTCCTTTAAAGACAGATGTGTACATAAGGTGCTTATTTACAGCCCTAACTTCTGTTCATGTTATCTACCATGGGACGATAAATATAGTCGGAAATGTTTTCATATTGAATTTACTGATACCGCTCTATAAAATGTAGAAAAGACGCAATCGCATTTGCAGAGTATTAGCTATAATTGGAGTTGAACAGGCTAGAATGTAAGAAATGAGTTAAAGATTTCCTTCTTTACTGGTTCTTTTTCTAGTTTTTTTTTCTTCAGAACGTAACTTACCGCCGAATGAACGATAATCTGAAGCGCCTTAAATTAATTTCGTTTTCACTCTCGATGGATTCGGAACTGGACTGTTCGAACTTCGAAGATCAAAATATAAATAACTATTTCTAGAATAACCATTAATTGCTTATCCCTCCTTTTTATTCACTTCATTTGAAATTTCTTTATACTTGTTATGCAACATTATTGCTCAGCAGTTGTTTTAGTCGATTTTGATTAATCATTACTTTATTTAAGTTTTTTTGTATGAAACTTTTAGACTTGACCCTCGGTTTTTACAGGGAAATCCCATAGTTATAAAAAGAGTGGAGAAAGATCAAATTGATTTGACAAGAACAGTCCTGCTTGAGTTGAAACAGGTGGGAAACAGCAGGTTTGCTTTCTACTAGTAAAAAGTCACATTGGAAAATAATTTATAGCCAATGTATAGAGACCTCAAATCCATTAAGAGTACGAACTTTAAATGATCTCATAAAAATATTTAGTATATACTCACTCAGTGATCTTGGTGTTTCAAGCAATCTGATTGGTTCGCTGTCTCGGCGTAATTAACAATTATTCTTTGAAATCGAGGTGAATAGTGGTAGAATATTTACCGAGCTGCAAAGCGGCGAGGTAAATATTCTGCCACTTTTCACCGAGATTGAAAAGAATAATTGTTTTAGTATATACTCACGAAGTGATCTCAACAACAAATTGCAGAAAAAACCATCCAAAGTCGATTTAATTGGCATCTCAATTCATGCGTGGAAAACGTGCAAGCGCGAGGACAAAGCATGCGCGAAAGTGTTAACAGAAGCTTCAAACATGGCAAATCTAAATAATCTTTGTTAAAATCCTCGCCACAAACAGCAAAATGGTCATTTAGCACCGTTTAAATCAGCAATCTAAATAGAAAGTCTGCTTGTTAAAACATTTTCACCGTTCGATCAAAGTTTTTGAGGTTCATTTGAAATGGAAATCAGTTGAAAGTGCAGTTGGTAAAGGATCCACATGAAATGGTGGCTCTAATTGAGGTGATTGTTAGTTTGTTGTAAAATGACCCGTCTTGTTTCCTTGCAACCATGTGGAACTTTCTTAAACTTTTTTTTTAATTCCTCGATTTCAGTAAGAAATTCGTTTTGGTGGGCGACCAGCCCTACAAGAGAGAATTACTCCGAGCATAGGCAGCCCAAGCTGGCGTCACTACAGACAGTCGTTGAGAATTTAAACGCGTTATAAGACTTTGTATGGGAAATAAAATACAGTCGATTATGAAGCCTAAACTGAAATGCTCAATTTAACGTTCATTCAATAAAATGAATAAAAATGACTCACCTCTGGTGTATTCTTGTGCCTTTTGGAGCTTATTTTACCGTTTCGGTAAGTCCGTGTTTTCAATGTTCTAAGACGAAGTCAAGACTGCACACTATTTTTTCACGCAAAGCTAAAGCCACATCATTTGCGAACCTCCGTGAATGTTTCGTCGTCAAAAATCCCCACGCACTTGGCTGGAAATGAGCATTTTCTGCTTCGATTCCACGATAGCTGATAAATTTAACAGCTGCTGATAACCGAACAGGACACGGAGCTTGGGTCCGAGGTCAAATTACCTCCACCCGATGAGGTACATGTACAACACTTACCCCATCCCCACAGCGGCTTCTTGAAAAGCTCCATGGTTACGAGAAGCCGCTGTGGGGTAAATAACTTATTTAATTTTTTTCCTCTCTCTCGCTTCCTCTCTGAAAGCAATTTTTAAATCGTTGACTCGCATCGCACTTGATAACGAATGTAGTATTAAAGCCATTTGCAACCTGAACGTTTCAAAGAGAAATATTCTACTCCCAAGCCTCTTTTCTAATAAAAAGTAACTTCTGTGTGTAAACGGATTCGGTGTCAAAAAATGGAAATTAATGGTCGAGGACAAAAACTCTCCAAGAGTTACCGTGCTCGTGGGCAGAGATACGAAAATCCGGACCGTACGAAGAACCAATCAGATTGCAGGATTCAATACCGTGCCCTCTCGGAAAAAAATTAATATATTTATATTTTTTTGGCTACAACTTGGGTCACCTTTACCCAAAGGGCAGCAAATTATCCGTAAAACTGTTTCCGGCACCAGATGGGCTCCCATGAGTAGGAGCGAGTAACTCCCATACTAAGCCTACGTCACGGCATCTTTACAGACCAATCTATTTTTGAACTACCTTTGCCGCAAAGCAACAAAGCCAGTTCCGGTTCAGTGACGCTATGGCGTCAACTTAGTTTCCTGTGATTGGTCATCGGGCACCTGCGGGAGTCTCATTCTCGGGAAATTCAATCTAAGAAATAATCGGTCTGTGAAAACGCCGTGAAAGGAATATATGGGAGTTGCTAACTCCTAGTCACGGGCTTCTGTTCTTATCCAGGCAGTTGGAGTGGATTGAAAACAAGTCTCTGATAGGAACTCCTGCTCTTTCTTCCCTAGGTTTTATTGACATTTCCGTTCATAAGCCGAGAAATTATTTTGGATTAAGTAAATTTGTTTTTGTACAGATTCGAGACGTGCATCACCTTAATTTGACTAAGTTCTTTGGCGCATGCGTGGACGCCCCCAATATCTGTATTCTCACAGAGTTTTGTTCAAGGGGAAGCTTGCAGGTAAATAATGAGATAAAATATGTCGAACCCAAGTTTTGCTTGCCGAGGTCAAACATCAGAACCCCAACCCCACCCCGCATCTCTTCACTTTTTTTTTTCTCGCCCTATTTTTCACGCGGCCAAAATATCATAATTCTCATAACTGATGATTTAGATGGATCAATGACGGTTTTGACTTCTCGACAGGCTAAGGCTTTGTATTTTCTCCAAAACCGTTAAGCCAAAATGAAACAATTATTTCATAGACTTTTTATAGTAGATTGCACGGTGTGGTGTTATCGCGAGGAGAGCATGTTGACTGAATGCGACGGAAAAAATTGGTTTTATCCACTGAAACTTGTTTGCAAACTTATTAACAGGGGGTTCCGGAAAGTGAAAAGCAATCTCGGTGTTCTTGGAGAATATTGCCGCTGCTGAAAAGTTCCATAATGTATGTGTAACAGAACAACATACTTTTATTCGAACTACCGACATTCAAGAAATTGGACTATTTTTTCTTTACAATTTATTTATTTATTTGGTTAGTCATTTATTCGTATTAGAGATATTTATGAATTCTGTAAATTTGTTTGCTTGTCTTGTACAGGGTATACTTTTAAACGAAGAAATAAAATTGGATACCATATTCGTTCATTCTTTCATGATGGACATCGCAATGGTAAGATACTTAATTTGTATACGTAATAGGACTACATGCTGTCCAATTTGAAAATAATTGGATGAAAAAAATTCTTAGGGCAGCCAAAATTGTCTGAAAGCATATAACCAAGTTCTTGTATTCTTGGAGGTGTTTTAGTTTTGGTTTTTGCCTCTCAAGTTAGCAAGCTATTCTTCTGGCAACGTAGGAAATCGCTCATTTGCGGTGATATCGCTGAAAAAGTCCTGAGGAATCGAAAACTTTGGCAAATTCCGCCATTGTCACTACTACAGCAGCGATGACACTATGCTTTGTGCTGATTGGCCAGTTTCTATTACCTATTGCATTTTCTGGGATTTGATTGGCTTAGACAAACTGTCCTATATTTTCTAAATTGGGCAGTTTGCCTGTTTTTAAAGGAAAACCCTATCTGAAACTATCCAAAATAATCCTTAATTAGACAGTTTGAAAAAATTAAAGAATAATAGCTAATGACAATTGCGGATTAAACTACCAGCTATATTATTAAGCTCGTCATTATCATTGTTATCGTGAAACACACCTTTCTTTCCTTTTAGTGTTTCAGGAGGCGTTTTTACAGACCGAGTTGTTTTATAGATTGATTTTCCCGAAAGTTTTTAACCAGACTTTTTCAGCCAATCACAAGTATTGCAGGAGAGATTATTACCAATGGTATTAAAATGGTCACTCGCGCAATCTTATTGAAGAACTCATCTAAATTAAAGATGACTTGATCTGTGAAATGCCTGTTAAATAGAACTAGAAGGGACTTTAAGGACGTTTGCGCCCAAAATGTTCCCACGTACAGATTTTTTTTAAACTTGCCAGGCAGAAAGGCAATGATCTACTTTTGCCAAAAAGGCAAAAAAATGGGGGGTCACCGTGCTTGTTTTGGTGATCATGAGGTGCACTTTTAGAAGCTTGCGTTATTTTAAGACGATCTAAGCTTACAACTGTCAGCAATAAAAAAGTTACATTAGTGAAATTTAGATCAGGTAAACGTACTCAATTCAAAATAACTAATATAACTAAATAAACTTTTGCAGCTGATATCTTTTTCTGTGGTGAAATAGACTTTGAAAAACGATACATATTTGTAACTTCTCACTTCCGGTTTTTTTTTTTTTTTGTTAAAATAGACAAAATCAAGAAAGGAATCTACAGAAACAAAAATGGGGGTCACCGCGCATTCAAGAGAGTAAAATCGCTGCGAAGTTCTCAAAGCGATTGTCTTTGCACACTGTCACGTCATTGCGTGACATTTCCGAGAAGACCTGGCTCCATAGCTATCCCATAATGCCACATACTTTCACGTTCCATTCTTGTGGAAAATGTTTGCGCCTTTAGCATCGTGTTTACCTTCGTGCTTTGCGATGCATGACGTGTGCGTACTTCACATGCGCGAAAAAAATGCGCAGTGGCAATGGGCGCGAACGTCCTTAAGAAACGACGACGGTTACGGCTACGAAAACGCTGAAAAAACAATAACATCGTTGGTTAAAAGAGAAAAGAGAATTGTGCCGCACGTGTGGCACGCATTTTTGTTGCTGTAATCCGCATAACAACGTGAAGTCACCAAATTTGAGGTTTTATTGACAACGTGAGCGTAGAAATGCGAATCATTTCATTCTTTTTACTCTGACTGACCGCTCGTATAAATTTAGTTAGGGTGAAAGGTTTTTTTTTCCCTGCAGGGTATGCAGTATCTGCACAGTGTTGATATCAAGTTCCACGGTCATCTCACGTCCTCCAACTGTGTGGTCGATAGCCGCTGGGTTTTAAAGATCACTGACCACGGCCTCAGAGAGTTCAAATCTTCCAACGATTTACTGAGTGCAAGGCGTGCTAACTATGAGTTAGATTACTCAAGTATGCAGATATGTCCAGAAATACCCCTAATTAGATGCTGGCGGATTTCAATAAGTGTCACCTTGCTCTTCTGACCAACTTCAACATCACTCGTGTCTCGGAATACAGACAATTGACGTCACAAAATGTCCCCCAAATGCTGCTCTTTAAGTGAAAAAGATTAACTGCTGCATTTATCCAAAGCTAAAAATAACCTTAACCTTTACCCTAACGTTATTGTTGGAAATAGGTAACAAAGGCATAAACTTAAGGGGACACTTTGTGCTGCATTGATGTTAAAATTGGGCGTGCATCAAATTAGCTTGATTTCTCGATATAAGTGCAAGTAGAATCACGAAGCTTAAGGTTGACTTCCCTAAGACCCCTTTTCTATGGAGAAAAGTTGTCCCGGGTAGAAGGGTCACTCGCCTTCCCGAGCTACCTTAGGAGAGCCAACCTTTTCTTACATTTGCTTATAAAACGCGGCGAAACCATTTATATGAGAAAAAAAAGGTGGCTCGGCCAGAAGGGTGACCCGCCTAGCCGGGCCAACTTTTTTCGCTTTGTCTCACCTAGCCGGGTCAACCCGGTCAAGGCAAGATAACGAGAGCATTCGCGAGCGCTGTCTTCCCAGTCTCCTGATGATCGAAATTGAGGCGGGCAGCTGTTGACTCGCGCAAAAGGGTCAGTTTTTTTCTCATGTAAACACTCGCTAAAGTTGACTCGGCTTGGAGGGTGACTCTTTTACCCGAGAAAAATTTACTCCAGCTGAAGCAGGTAATCCACTGAGCCAATGGATGACAAGTAAAGTAAAGTAAAGTAAAGCAACATATTTAACGTCGATAACTCGTAACAGTAATTCAACTGAGAAACCTGAGGTCCACGGTGCTGTCATTTTACTCCCTCCCCTCCCTCGCCTCGCCTCGCCATCAATGCTCCGTTTTACGGGTATTTAAAGCTACTTAAGCTACACAGAACGGAAAGAAGTCGAAACAAGGATGTGAGATCCTTGAACCGAACTCAGGACCTCTTGCACCAAGGCCGTGCACCAAGGCCGCGCACTAACCGACTGTGCCATCCTCGCTCCTCCAGCTGGCGCGCTCCGTTTTCACCTGCGATTGGCGGAAAACGGCGGTACGAGTTTTTAAGCTCAGCACAAGGCTAGTAATAATGCAAATTATGCAGAATACTAGAGAAATTACCATTGGCATTTGTATGTCAAAGGTTCCGTTCGGGAAGACAGAATCGAGCATGGCAATTCTTAAGTCGTTCAAATTCTTGATTAGGTTCAGTAACATCTAAGCGAGAAATGAAACTAAAAGTTACATCGTAACGAGGTGGCACACATCCTCTCCCTTCTTTCAGAGTTGTTATGGACCGCCCCTGAAATTTTGCGGCAAAGTTACAATCGACACAAAGGGAGTCCGAAAGGTGATGTTTACAGCTTCGGGATTATAGTTCACGAGCTCGAATCAAGAAATTTGCCATTCATTGAATGTCGCTTGGATCCGGAAGGTCAGTGAACTAAATAAAATAATACGGTGATTCTATAGAAGAGAAAATATCGTGCCTCGGACTTCAAGTTGTGTGTCCTTTTTAAGCGTCCAATTCATTGGACCAGTCAAAATAGAGAAAGGTAATCAAATGAGCACATTGAAGAAGTTACATGAAGCAGTTTGTAAGTGCGGGAAATCGAGTGCGACCATGTCACAGTTGGTGTGATTTCCTTTGATTTGCCTCTGATAGGCTAAAGAATATCAGTTATGTCCGGAAGTACAAGTAATTAGTGCTCTCCTTTTCTCTTAATTCTCGACAGTTTTGACAAGTGCAAGGATGTGACTCATTTCTCTACTTACCAACTTAAGCACTACTCGCGCCTGGGAAAACGGACAATTAACGGCAAGTGCTCCCTTGCGCATTAAAAACCAAAGGCACCAGCCGATCGATAACAAGACTGACTTAGCTTTCGGATTGAATGCACATTAAATCGTTGAACGCTTCATTTTTTTGAATAAATGCGCGCCGTTTGTCGTTGTTGTTTTAGAAATCGTCGGGCGTGTCCTTGCTGGCAGCAATCCACCTTTTCGCCCTCCTCTCACAGTCAACACGGCGAACGAAGATCTTCAAATGGTGATGAAAATGTGCTGGAAAGAAACACCAGAAGATAGACCAGACTTTTGGGAAATAAGAAAGTTGCTGAAAAAGCTCTATGGTGGAAAGTAAGGCGGGTCCTCTAAAAGATAAAACGTTCGACAAGTTTCATCGTTGTAATTGGGTTTCAACTGATTTTATTGGCATGGGGAGGGGGGGGGGGGGGGAAGTGCTGTTTTCATCGATGTCAAGTATTATCTCATTTTACGTTATATTGTAATTGTATCAATATGTTTGGGTTTTTAATCATGA
>OX421452.1:4162953-4192953 GCA_949126865.1 Montipora capitata | reverse complement strand
ATCGTTCTTCCCATTTCTATCTTCCTTGCTATATTGTCACCTTCATCGCTTTTCGTCATTTTTATTCAGTGGCTTGCATGAGAGTTTCTTCGTTATATTTGCTCGTAGGGCAAAGGTGCTTTCGTGACCTATTGGCTGCACGGAAATCTGACGTCAATTGAAGAGCCAAACCCCACAAACATAAGAAAGACTCATTCGGAGACCAGTACTTTCTCTTCTACGGGGATAGAGGTGGAGTTACAGCGGGCATTGGCTTGGCGTGACTGATACATTGGTGCACTTAGCTTTCTACTTGCTCAACCAACGAGTGTTTACAGCTGCGTCACGGTTTTCAAGGCTCTTAAAACCTCGTATAAAGAGTAATACCTCGGCTTGCTCATTAAATTTTCCATTTTGATTATGTACAGCAAATGACAAGAACTGAGGGAAAAGCGTAATATAATCATGTGAATCTTTTTTTTTTTCGGTTTCATTTATCATAGACATCCTCTCACGTGGGAAGCACGTAAATTAAAAAAAGCAACGACTAAGTATTAAAAGGAGTGAATATTTTCGATGCCATCACTTTTTTTCCTTCATATTTCTATTAGCCCGGGTCAAACGTCGAACTTCACATGAGACGAACTAAACAACCGGAATTAAGTTTAACTGACGTTTGACTCAATTGAGTTCGACCAACTGTATTTGAGCTTGACCATCACGTTCTATCTATCCGGTCTAACGTGTGAAGATCGAGGACAGACGTCGGACTTCTCATGAGTCAAACTTAGCTCCCAATATAAAAATTTGGTATGATAACGTATATTTTTTGCTTTTCCCTTTAAAGGGAGCAATGGTTTTGTGGATTCATCGAGCTCAAACAAGTGCCGGCATGCATAATATACTTTTTTAGTGTTGGTCATGAGATCCACAATTTAGTGGCCATTGAATCATAGAGATTCTATCTTTTGACGGCAGATCGATGAGCATTGTAAGTCATGACAGGTTTCATGCACAACAGCTTTATGAAGGCTTTGGAAACGGGCATCAACTTATTACAATTGGCGTATTGAGATTTTGGTATGCTTGGCGGTAGCCGGATTCGATGAAGGGGCCCAGTCTAGCAATGTTGTTGTTGTTTGTTCGTTTTATTTTATCATTATTATTTTTTTGTTTTTTGACTTTTTTCGTACATAGCTGCGAAGGTTTCTAACTAAAGGAGAGTATACCACAACTTCCTTCGAAAAGATATAGATTTAGCCAAGCCTAGAAGCGGAGATCCTGTTTCTAACCCCAGAAAGCAATATAGTGTAAATCATGGAAACAATTATGCTAGTGCATTAAGTACAAGATTAATCGTCATTACTGTATACAGTTTACAGTGATCAAACAGATCAAACACCTCTGAGCTGACAGCAGTAAACAAACAAGCCTTGCAAACAATAACCAACAATTTTAATCAACAACTAAAACTGAAATTACGTACACAATAATCTCTTTCACAACTTACATTTTCCATTTGATTGACAATCTTTACTCCCTCTTTCTTCATTTAAGAACAACAGCAAAAATGTTACTAATGAAAAAGTCAACCTAAAGCGTAGTAAATTCGCTTACTCGACTGCAATTTCACAGACAAACAAAGCAGTTCACGACTGAACATCCATTTCACACAAAAAGCCTATAAATGTAACAATTATTGGATGAGATTGAGCATGTTAGCGATAATTATCAAGGCCAAAGTTTGTGTTATCTGCTGAAGCCGAAGGCTGAGGCGGATAACACAAACTGAGGCCTTGATAAAACACTTGACAAAACTGATCGAACTGCTGATTAGTGTGTTAGGTGACGTCACTTCTGCATGCATAAAACTATTATCTGTAGGTATGACGTCAATTCTACATATATAAAATCTATTGTCTGTAGGTATGACGTAAGAGAAACAGAGCAAGCAAGAATTAGCTGCGTGCTTATAGCCAATCAAGATCGAGCTTGTGACACCAATGTATAATAATTGTTGAAATATGTCAGAATCTCTGTCAACACAGAATTGTAAACGTTTTCAGGCCTTCTTCGCTTTTTAGCGAGTTTTACAAAATTTGTGAAGCAGCGAGGCATATATAGAAGGAAAACATTACCTGAAAGCTAAACGTTGTAAATCAGTCTTTTGTCTCTCGCTCTATTTCTCTCAGCTTTACGGTGATTTTCATTGAAATTTCCTCTTTTTCTCGTTCCTCGCCTTCTCTCGAGGCTTTCTTCGAATAAATTTCTTAAATGTCATTGCCTCTTCTCTCGTGCTCTTTCCTGGGGCCAGTTTCTCGAAAGTCCCGAAACTTTACGGGCCTTTATCGGGTGTCACAATTCCCTCTGTATCTCAAGAACGTAAGGGACTTCATAGTCATTTTGCTTTTCGTTACCTCGAAAACATGTCTAAATATTGGCTTTCCAAAACAAGCTGTTGTCGAAAAGTTTTCGGGACTTTCGAGAAATGGGCCCAGACTCTCCTCTTTATCCCGTTGCTCGTCACTAATCACTGATATGATTTCCCGCCAAACAATTGCGGGTTGTAAAATGCAACGCTGCTACGCGATTTCCAGCCAAGGAAAATTTCCTGAACACTCCAGTCCCCAGAGGCTGGTCTGCCTCCCCACCTCCACCTTGACAGTCTGAAGAACATACGTGACGTCATAACCAAAATTTTTCGCATGGAGAGATTTCCTGAAAAATCTTACCCATGGTGCTCCACTATAAAGTTGTTTTCCTTTTCGTTGCTTTCTAAATTCCTGAAACACGCTAAATATGAACTTTCTACCGCGTATAAGACACTGTTCAGTTCACTGGCAGCCGGCTGGATAGCATGAGAGTTTTTCCAAAGCCTATCGTCTTATTAGGGCGAGATCTGGAAACCAATTGGGATGCGATTTGCGCTCGTTCACGCACTCGCTCAATTCAATTCATCCATCCACCCACTCACTCACTCACTCACTCACTCACTCACTCATTCCTTCCTTCCTTCCTTCCTTCCTTCCTTCCTTCCTTCCTTCCTTCCTTCCTTCCTTCCTTCCTTCCTTCATTTATTCGTTCGTTCCTTCATTCATTCATTCTTTCATTATTTATCTATTGCTTTCATTCTTTTATTCATGAATTTATTACTTCCTTCTTTGATTCATTTATTCATTCGTTTATTTCTTCGTTCCTTTCACCTCTTGTTGAGATCTCAATGGGAAATATACTTAAAACCCTTGTTCTTTAGTGCCCGGGGATCAAAACAAACATAATCTGGGGTCTCTGGATCTCCCAGAGGTTCTCGTCATTCTATGCACACGGGGTTGTTGTGAGATATCACTTCTCAACCAGTACAATAAAATGGAACGCCTAGAAGTCTTACAGGCCTAGTAGCACCACATTTCGAGTCATGGGTCCGAAGACATTATTTTTCAACTGTATATTTCTTGTCTCCGAAGCTCATTGTTAAATTGTTGGAGCAACAAGCCATCAACCACTTAAAAATCTGTCGTTCAACATAAAAAATGCTCAGAATTTAAGTTTTCTCAGTAATATTGTCCGAGTTTGATATAGTAACAGATAGCAAAAAAAAACAGTATTACAACTAAAGAAGTATTTGAAAATCGAAGCTGAGATAAGATCATAGGTATAAAGGAAATAGAAATGGACCTCTTTCAATACATTAAAGCAAAATCTCTACTTAAGACAATTGTATGTATGCGGAGACACAATGATTTTATCATCAAGAAATCCACAAGATCCTCTCACGTCTCTGCTTAAAAATATCGCTGCGAGCATTTGACATGTTTTAAATTTTCATAAACCATTCTTTGATTGCGCATTTCTAAGGTTCAATATACCAAACATTTTTTCCAAATATCACTCAATTTTAATGCCATACGTACCCGCCTCTTTGTCCTCTCTTCAAAACAAACGCTAATCTTACTTTATGAATTTGTTCTCACGCTCTCGATATTAACAACTCTAATCGCTTTGTCGAGTTCATTTGTGTTTCTTTGGACAGAAGAAAAACAAAGCATATTCTTCAAGAGAAATAACGATATATCACGAGGTTGGTACATGAGACTGGGTCACATTAAGATTATCGCTGAACATACGGCAATGTTACTGTAATGCAAAGTATCTTATTTTACCATGTGTATACACATGTATAATCAAGATCGCGCTAAATCTTATTCAAATATTTAACCTCACTATTCAGCAAAACGCGCCTTTGGGTTTCAAACCACCGAAGCTTACCTTTGTAAACTAATTTATTTCGAGTCTCTTTCGGCTGTGCTTTATGGACACACCCTGTGGCTTTGGCTTCAGGCCTTTGAGCGCTTTTTGGCCTGGCTTATAATATCACCGTTTCTGACGTTTCGTCTCCTTGTTCAAACTGAGGAAAGGGGACGAAGATCAGGCATATGCAGTTGACAAAATCGCGTCTCGGTGCGATCGACGTCCGATTTGACTTTCCTCTCAGCGATGCATCTATTGCTAAAATATTCTGCCACAGGAAGATCAAAGGCGCACTGGCAGTTTCTTGGGTCGGACTTTCATATACCGGACCAAAAGAACCATTGTTATTCTGATTAGGCCTTGTTGATTAAGTGTTATTATGTTCGCTTCGTTCTTTCGTTTTATGGACGTTAATTATTCCTGATCTGGTATATGAAAGCGTTGATTACCTTACAGTGTGTGAATGGAATGTTCATAGAGTTCCATTAAGGATTTTGAGAAAAAAACGGTTTTCCCTTGAAAGGAAATTTCTGTCACCTTTCATTGCCTTAGCCAAACCGTCTGTGACTTTATTCTTGTGCTTTAGCATAGAAGATAAGCAAAGCGAAACAAAATATTATTTAATGCCACTGAAACTCGATGATTGCTATTAAAAGAATTTGGTAATTTTACTGGCACCAACCCGGAAAGACAACCCGCAAATTTCCGTGTTTGTATATGCATCCGCATAACTTGGCAATAAAGAACTAAATTCCGAAAGAAAGTTTACGTTCATTCAGGGCGTGTACAAATACCTGAGACGAAAAATCGCGTTCCTATTGTGGAATGTACTTTAGCTTGAAAAACACCAAGAACGGCATATTTTGAAATTTTTGAAGTTTCTAGGCCACTTGGCTTTAGCATCTGATTATTTCGCAGCTCATATAGATTGCCTCACCATTTACAGTCACCCATACTCGTCATAATCGCTTGTTTATTAATAACGCATCGCTTGTTTATTAATAACGCCGTTATGTTTACTATTTTTGGTTACGAATTTTGCTAAATTTAAACATCACTTTGCTGGTACGAAGAAACTTTAAAACGTTGACCCAACATTTTCAAGTTTGAAGTTTATCTTTCTTGGTCATCTGCCGCGCCTTCGGAAGCACCATAATAGTCTCTTCAAGGTATTTAAATTGGAAACTTCGACTAAAAATAGCGAGAAGCTACCCTTACCGGATTGTGAAAAAATGCACTTCAGTGGGTGAGAAAATAAGGTTAGAAATAATTCAGAAACTGAGCGGGAAGAAAATTTACGTTCACTTCAAAGAAGGTTCAACGTTCCGACTAAACTGCTCACCAGTCCTGTGCTTTTTTTGCAGTATTTTCGGGGTCGTTAACATAAAACTACAACCAGTTTGTAACAGTGCGTGACTTTTAATTTGCACCAGAATGTCTCTGCAGTCTAAGTCTAATGATAGATTTTGGCAGGAGCTCCTGATTGTAGAGTGGTTAAGATCTCTCATAGAAAGATTGATAGGGCATACTTAGCACTTAGATATGGTCTTTTGATGGCAATCTGACAAGCGATTGTACTAAGATGGAGGAATAGCTTGCATTTTTCTGTTTGCAATGTAAGTTAAATTTGCAGTTGACCACGAACAGACCCTCTTTAGCTGCTCAAAGGAGGACAAATAGAGAGCTGCGCGAGAATTAATGACGGCGCGAAATCTGGACACACTGTGAGCGCGCGAAACCTCGTGTCCAGAACTCGCGCAGCAAAAACAAAGTGCAATGTACGCAGGGAACTGAGGCTGCAATCTTCCATTTGCAATCTTCCCTTTTCAATCTTCCCTTTGCAACTTAAATTAAATCATTACTTGCTTAAAAAGTTTTCCTCAACTTAAAGAACACAAGTATATTTAAAGATCCTTCGCAACTGCTCGAGTGTAAACTCCACTGCGTATTATATGGAAGACAAATCAAAATCTTGCAAACTTGGTATTGTAAGTGTCACACTGGTGAGATAGAGAAAGAGAATAAAACTTTCATTACACATTTCCGGCATTCAGTCAGTGTGCAGCATATAAAAGAGTCTTCAATGATAAATTCCCATCGGAACTTAAATAACAGGTTCGGCCAGCACTGAAATGTAGCACTCAAATTTATAACCACCCGGTGACATTGTTGATAATAATATTTTCTTTTGCAAGTATTTAATTAAAGGCTCTTCATTTCCTTGTTCACTTGTTTATTACTAATAATTTATCATCCAAAAGCAGATCAAAAGAAAAGAAAGGGTATTTGTTGTTGAAGAAATTGAGCTCCACTTGAACTGATGGTTATAGGACCTTATAGGAATTTAGAGATTGTCCCATTGTCAAGTTGTCGTCTATAAAGACAGGTCCTCCCAGTGAAAGCTCTATCAGTCACAGGGCGGGAAAAATGCCGCTATGCAAGCATTAGCTTGATCAGCATAGACAAACCCTTCGCTTGTTACGTTGTCTTTTCTCATTACCAACGCTAACGAAAAGCTGGTGATTTTGCGTATAATGCATCAAATTAGCGAAAATCCAGCCGTCACGTGAACTGACAAAAGGATATGGCGGCAAATCGCCAGGAGATCGACGAGAGACAAAACCCAAACGTGGACGAACCTCCTTTGGAGTTGTGAGGCGATAATCAAAGGAAGGAAACCAAAGCCATCATTAATAAACGTAATAAAGAACGTTCCATTGAGTTAGGCGAAGATTTACTACGTGTTATCCGCCTCGAATTTGAAGCTTTCGCAGGATATAAGTTAGTGAAAAGTGCCGCACCACGAAATTACCGTCCTTGAAAAATTTACCGTAAAAAAGAGGAATCGGACAATGTCGATAAATATCTATAGCACCACGAAACAAAACGCTTTGGCGTGTTTAATTGGACTTGAAACGGTGTGCATTTTTTAGGCTCCAAGGAACGAAACCTGGCACTCTGTTGGAAATGTGTCAACCGTCTATGAATGCAAAGTGTGATCCAAAGTGGCTGCGAAATTTTACACGGAAAATTCGTGACTCAGTCAATTGTCCAATTAACTACACCTGTTAAGATCAAAATCTAAGGTATTCACATTGTGAATTAATTTGAAATCAAATTAAATGCTAAACTGAACTCATAGCACATAGTGACGACATATTGCAGATAATTTCCACCAGTTGCTTTACGATATGTTGATATTTTATCTGGTTGCAAGAACAAAGAGCTTGTAATCAGGTACGGCGAAATGAAATCTCTGATCTTTTTTGTCGGGCTACAACTTTTTATTGTTCAAGTCAAAAAAAGACATTTTCGGAAATAAAGCTGACGAGAACGAACGATTCGTCAGTTTTATTCTCTCCATTGGCCATGATATTTAACAGATTAGACATTGTGATTGTTTATTGCATTTCCTTTGTTTCGGAAGCAATGAAAGAACCAAAAATCTCGCGCAAATTGTCCTGTCGGATGATGTGTGACACATCTCCTGACCACTCGATGAGTTTGTTTGGCACGCGCTTTTCGTCATAAGCATCAAAGTACTTTTCATCTCAAATTTGTCAGGCTCATAGGGTCATAGCGCAACTGCCTGTCATTTCGTCACGTATGGATGGAGACAGGGCTTCAATCAAGCGCCGAACTATTTACAGCAACAAGATTTCACGCTTTGCAGAAAGCTTTGGTAAATGCCATAAAAATAAGCATGGTTACTTTTTCGCATCACTGAGAGGGTTTCATGGCCACCCATGGGTCACTATCTTTACTGTCCGGGGGCAAGTGGTTAATTAATCTCTTGCCAAACTGCAAGAGTGCTACACCAAATTTTCTCACCTCATGAATTCTTGGCAAAAAAGCGGAGAGTTTTTATTTAATTTGCTAATCGCCGCGAGAAACAGACGCCTAAGTAGGTCTGACCACTCGGCATCTGTGTCATAAGTGCCGCAGTTTTACTCACAACTACTATGAGGATCATTGTGTCTGACATCTCCAGTAAGTGTAAACATCTGTACTTTTTAACGTCAAGATTCTTTAAAGGACGATTGTAGCAAGCGTTTAATTAATCCTTGGTTTCACGTTTGCTTGGAATTAAAGCTCTCGTCCAACCCAGCTTACACCCCTTCCATTTTATGATTTCATCAACGCCGGAAGAAAAGCGAACGCGGAGACGAGAGGAAATTACGTCTTTATCTCTTCTCTTCCAACCCCTAAATTAGAATATGAATAGCGCATAATAGGTGATTGCTTGTATACGTTGGCAGTCATCTGCATAACTTGTAATATTTTCTTCCTAGGAACAGTCTTGGCAGAATGCACCATAACAACACCAAGGCGCAAAAATGACCCGTGATTGATTAGGTGTGAGGAAGGGAGTCGTGTGGGTGATTGAAGACGCGAGCTCGGAGAGCACGTCGCAAATTACTTGGCCTAATACACGATAGGTTTACACAGTAGAGATTAGGAGACGAAAGCTAAGCCATATCACTCTTGATTACAAGAGTGGTGTTTATGGCAATAGTGGCACTTGGCAATCGATCACGTTGGCGAACTACTGAGCTTCATTTCCTTATTGTGAAGGGATTATTGAAGGACACATCAAAGAGGGTTTGCGTTCCAAGGGAGAAGACAAGCCATGGGGACGCAGCTCTTCGTCTCGGCGATAAATTTCTTGGCGATATTTACTTTGTCTTTGAACTCGAATCGACAAATGTACCCTGCAGTTGAGGCGGCTTCGCCTGTGAGAGCAAACTCTTGTTATAATGAATACGGCAGGCCGCAAATGTGTCTCCCAGAATTTCATAACCTCGCATATGGCAAAAAGATCTTTGCGAGTCATTCGTGCGGGAAACCTCCGCGAAGATTTTGCAAATGGGAGACACCGCGAGAGCAAACTTGTGATGTCTGTGACTCAAATAATCCTAGCAAAACTCACCCAGTGGAATTCTTGACGGATCTGCATAACCAAAACAACGTAACGTGTTGGCAAGCGGATCCCAAGCAATCAAGAGAAAATGTCACCCTTCTTCTTTCACTGGGGAAAATCTATGACATCACATACATTAGCCTACAATTTTGCGCAATTAGACCGGATTCTATGGCTATCTACAAGTCAATGGATTTTGGCAAAAGCTGGAGACCTTATCAGTTTTATTCCGGCTCATGCAGCAGGGTGTACGGAAGACCGAAGAAAGCTTTTGCTACAAAGGAAAACGAACAGGAAGCTTTATGTACAGATGCACATCTTATAAAGCCACTTCAAGGGGGTAGAATAGCTTTCAGCACCCTGGAGGGCCGACCCTCGGCCAAAGACTTCGAATCGAACTTCGTTCTGCAGGAATGGGTCAGCGCAACAGATGTTAAAGTCGTCTTCAACCGCGTCAGCTCCACAAAGACGCGTGATGTGCGCAATTATTACGCCGTATCAGACTTCGCAGTCGGCGGACGATGTCATTGCAACGGGCATGCGAGTAGCTGTCCCGCAAACCGTGACGGAAAACCAGTGTGTGACTGTAAACATCACACCACTGGTTATAACTGTGAACAATGCAAAGCCTTCTTCAACGACAGACCCTGGAGACCCGCTACAGGGAACTCAGCAAACGAGTGTGTAGGTAAGACCATTCTAAAAAAGTCATCACTTATTTAATTATCCATTCAGTTTAATAATCCTTGTTTTCATGCTTTAACTGAGTGAAGAAAGGGTCCAACTGCCGCTTGCCCACAACGTTTGAGTCTGTAAACGCCGAAAAGCTTTGCGTGGGACCATTCTGCATGAGGCGAGAGTACCAGCAGCGCTGCTTATTTTACTGAACAATGTAAATGAATCCATGTATGAAATTAAGAATTAAGGCCTTTGCAAGGAACGCCGTTTAGCCATGTTTCTCTTGGTGCTTTTATGATTCCAGCATTTTTCAAAACTGCCATTTCATGTGTCTTCCTTTACTTTTAGGTTTTGTTTTCCCCCAGATAAATCCAAGCTTGTGTGATGTGGTTCAGTTGAGATTGGTTACGTGGTTTTATATTGTTTTATGGGGTGTATTTGTACTTACTGATTTATCTCCTTTTGAACAAACCCGCAATAACTGTCATCAGAACACGTTTGGTGCATTTAAGGTTAATTAGCGATCACGGGTAATCCAAAACGAGCCGAGGGCCTTACTTCGAGATTGAGGAGGAGGGTTTTCTACTTGTTTTTCACAGATTTTAAATTTGTCGCTTCTAGCGCCTAAGGGGCATAACTTTTCCGGCTTTCTTGACTGCTGCAAAGGACTTATCTTGGTCCCAGAATGTCTACAGTAGACGGTTCTGGACAATAATGGAGGTGTTACATTTTAAGGACTGTTGTTTCATCTCCATTATTAGGTAGCGGAATTTTTTATTATAAATTGTTTTTGTTGCGTACAATTTTACACGCTCTATTCAACTTCGAGACGAAAATTGTCATAACTTCATTTTCTCATTTCTCTCTTCGAGTTTGATGAGATAAGCCTTTGTTGGATGAACTTGTTTCATTAAGGAAATTTTTTGAATGATAAATTATAAGTCGATCTCAAGAAATCCAATAAAAACGTATTTGCGCCAAACTAGGATCTACAATTGTAGGCTAATATTTTTAAATGCAAGTCATACCAGAAAATACTCACGTTCTTTGATGGAGCCTTTGAAAAAATACAAAACAAAAAACAGCATTAGCAACGTTTACTCAAATTTACATTGAAGGGCGTAGAATGGATCCCCCAAACAAAGATCTGTACATAAATGCGTCGGCGTTTGGCGTCTTAAAAAAAACACTTTACAAAACCTTGACAAAGAACTTTAAAGGAAGGAAATATTCATATAATCAAAGCTTAAGGTCTTTTGTTTGACGTGTCGAAATCGTTTCTTAAAGAGAAGTAATTAAAAGAGATTCCACAAGAGACGCCGCAAGACGTGGGAAATTTCAAACCCACTTTTATTGAAACTAACACAATACAGAGTTTAAAATTGTTTTTGGATTTCCGAGATGAGACGTTCTGCGTTTATCTTCCTTAGGCTTTTTTTTTTTACTTCCTGGAGAAATTAGGGAATCTCTTCGTAATGTGTATCAGCTAAAGCGGGATCGTAAATACATTTTCAAGCTTTTACAGCGCTCCCGAGTAAATCTCTGATACCTCATTCAGTGCTTTGGTGTCTGACAAGATGAAGTGCTAATTTATAGTCCACGTCTGCGTGCCAAGGAATTTTACACTTCAAAGGTTGAGTCAACATTCCGCGGAAATGGAACGGCTTCAGGCTTTACGGCTTTAGTCGTTGAAACCGAAGGAATTTGACCTTTTCAAGCCAATTTTACGTGTAGTTTTAACTGCATAACATGGGAAAATTCGTTTTAAACCAAACGTGACGAAATTAAATCCGGGGACGTGGTTCCCGGTGTTGTGGTCTATCTTCATCACTTACATCATCACTCATCATGGGTTGGGAGGGTTCAGTGGGCTCATAAATGGACTGATAGCGGCTGCCATCGGCGCCCTTAGTATGCTGATGTCCGAGCCCACTGCAAAAAGCTATGTAAATAGGACACGTATGTTTGTCCTATCAATCAATCGCGACAAAAAAAAAAAAAAAAAAAAAAACACCGTCAATCTTTCATCAAACGAGTATCCTTCAAGAGGAAAGATGTTATTATCTTCGTTTTTTAATCTACTTAAACGACAATCACGTCTCTTCGAAGCTGAAAAGTTCAAAGATCAACGATCGTGCATGGCCATCAGGTAATATAGCCCGTAAGGCTCAGCTTATGGGATTTTTTAAAAATTAAATGAATGTCTATATATTTGACGTGCGGGTTAGAGGCGAAGGATTGGAGTGATCCCCGCACTTACAATTAATTGGACAATTTCATCAATTGTCTGAAGGATTCACGGGGGTCCAATGGAGATTCGACTGAACCCATGACCTCTGCGGTACCGCTGCTTTACTATGTTTCGCTTTGACGACAAGTTGATAAGGTAAGAAATTTTGCTCTGTGTCACTTTCGCCATTATGCCGGCTCTTCAGTACGCATGTGGATTTCGGCATCAACTTTTATGTTTTCACGCTGTTGAAAAGAAACAATAAAATTTCGAATTTCCTTTTTAGCTAAGTAGACACCAATTAGTTGTGACCTATCAGGCTGATTTTATTTTTTTCATTGTAATTGAACGATAAGCCTGAGAAGGCACGTACTTAAATGGTTCAAGGTTACCCAATAATTACCCAATAATTATAGAAGTATTCTCGGTATTTTTCCTTCTGTCATTGGATCAGTAAGTGTTAGCACCACAACAGCTTTTCTCTGCTTTGTTAATTTCGTAAAAGAGATTCTTGTCTTCGTAAGCCAGAAAAAGAAGCAGTGGTTCACATCAAAAGTATTACATTTGTATCCCACTGAAGTTAGTATTAGCGGAGAATACATCGCATCAACTGACGTTCTTCCGCGTAGCTGTCTACTCCCTCCCGCCCATGCGTAATTGCGATAGCGAACCTAGCCAAAAGATAAAGGCCGACAACAATGGATTTAATTTGAAGAAAAAATCCGGAAAAAAAATCATGAAAAGCAAACTTCTGCATGTCTACTTTACATTTTTTTTTCTACCTCACAACGACGAGAAATGATTCAGTTAATGTTCGTTACTATTTCTGTACAGTGGTTTTCAATGATTGGTCGCACCGTTGGATCTCACCCACCCAGCCGAGCTCACCTATTTATCTCAACAGGGGTTTCCGTGTTTACCCCACTTTGTTGTCTCATGGGTGTTATATTAGAGAAAGACGCCTCACTGCCTTTTGTGGGCATGACACTACAGACAAATGAATTCGTTCAATGTGAAATTAAGGTCTTTCGTATTGTGAACAACGTTTAAGTACAATGTATGCAGATCATGGATAACAAGACGGCTGTCGTGTTATCGCCAGTTTTAAAGAATGCAAAACGAGACACTTGCATCAATCAAAAACTGTAAAACACCCGGCAATTTGGCGCCGTTAAGTCGTGAATCACACTCACCCAGCATGCCTAACGCGGGTCCTGGTGAAAACGCTGTTTGAAGCGCATTTCCGTCTACAATTCCCCAAAGTTTGACAACTGTCTGTTGAAGAAGAGTAATTATTAAACACACATTTGGGTCTTCCCCAAAAATTCGTTCATTAAGTGTCCGGCCCATGGTTGGGAATCAATTCAACTCCCCTAACACAGTCTGCGTTCGCAGGCTACTAACACAGTAGATACGGCTTTAATGTGGCTTAAGATTTACTTTTAGTACAGTTCTTCTGGTGTGGCTTACAGAAGATCAATACGTGTAATAACGTTATGTTTCTAAAATAAATTGACAAAAAACGACCAGCTAACGTTTTCGCTTGGCCAGGAGTGATTTTTGCACGTTCCTCTGCCAAAGCAAAAGATAATGATTTTTTTCCAGAATTGCAAATTTCCGGCCTCCTTGTTGTTTGAAGGTGTTATTTGCTCTATTTCGCAGCCGGATTTAGGGGAGTGGATGAAGACTGATGAATTGAGCAGTGCTCTTTGTTTAAACCGCTGTGCCTTAGGTCCAAGCTGTGATAGAAATCATAAATCAATGAGCATGACAGGCAACAATGAACCGTGGATTCAATCGCGTTTCAATATATCAGCAATATACAAACATTTATACAGTTTGCAGAGAAATCCTTTATGAGAATATAGTCTAAGGGTGGGATAACCATGAACGGGTAATCCGGCTCAGAAAAGCTTCGGTTGAGCCCTGAATTCGGTAAGAATCATTTTGAATCAGTGTGTTTACGTGAAAGCTATGACTCCGGGACACAAAACTACTAATAAATAATAAATCTGCGACTCATTTTTAAGTGGCACTCTCTGGCTTGAGCCCGGTTTTTTGTCAGCCATCATTCTTCGTGCACACTTTTTCAGTCCTATCTCATTGTATCTGAAAAGCACGAATGAATGGAAAGTAAGTGGGCATTTTCGCAGAAAAATGTGCTACCAGATAAGAGTGTTGCACCATTTTAACTCCAAGCATAATTAATATATGGAGATGGTTATGAAACTGGACAAGTTTCTTTGTTTTGTGTTTTTGTTCTCTGTTGTGGCCCTGACCATGAACAAACCACACCCTTTTTTCAAATGACAGCCAATCAAAAGTTTAGATTAATTTATAAGTCAAAACTCAGTTGTGAACTGAGGACAAAAGATTGCGCATGTTCGAGGTCAAGTTAACATGAAGTGCGACTGTGCTGTTCTCGCTTTTGAAGTTCTCGGGGTTTCACTAAACCAGTCCATTTACATGAACTATGCTCCAAGGCGTTCCAAACTTGCTGCCTCCAGGAATTCACACAAATAAGTTTCGAATTTGATCCTGTCATAGACGTTATTGTTTTGAAAAAAAAAAGCATCGTGATGTTGTAACATGCAGAACGATATTTCGTTGATCAAATCTACTGGGTTTTTTTTTGTTGTTTTTTTCATTTTTGCCATTTTGCAAACAGCTTTGTGCATTCATTTCGCTAGGAAAAGCCGAGAATGAGATTTTAAAAAAACAATGTCTGCAATTTTTAGTGTGTTTGCTGTTCGTTGTCTCATGGTAACATTCTCATTTTTTTATCTGCAGCTTGCAATTGCAATTTGCATGCAAAGGCGTGCGTGTTTAACAATGAGCTGTTCAAGCTTTCCGGAGGCGGCAGTGGCGGGGTATGTATTAATTGCAGGCATAACACGGCAGGAAGATACTGTGATTACTGCAAGCAGGGATTTTACAAGGATCCTACAAAGGACATCACACACAGAAGAGTCTGCAAACGTAAGTAACTATAAGAGTAATTATAACTGCCTTTTGGATTAACTTGAGTATATGATGATTTCACTTATGTACCGGCCTGAATTATAAAAAATACAGCAAAATGGATTGGAGGCGAGGTTGAGGTGAAATCGTACAGGGACACTTTGTGACGCTTATTGAAATCAGGTTGCATCTAATCAGCTGCACTTCCGGTCCTATCGGCACCTTATCTGTGGTTTGCACATGATCAAATTTACAAATGTGGTGAAAGAAAAGAGGTGGCTCATATGGAGATGTATTGTTTGCTTCGTCAACATGGTGGCGATTATTCAATGAGCAACCGCCTATAAAAAGCCAAATGGTGCAAAATTCCGGAACCAAAATTGGCTTCACATTCAACAAGTTTCCTACCCATGTCAAGAGAGATGTCAATCAAGCTCAACAAAATCAAGTCACGTTCCAAGGATTTTTTCTCAAGGTCAAGACATAATTTTAAGCAAGCTCAACAAAATTAAGTCATCACATTCAACAAATTTTCTTTCAAGGCCAAGAGAAGCTTTGAGTCATGCTCAAAAATGAATTTATTTCACTCTCAACTAAAGAATTATCTCAGTTTCAAGCTTCGTTTCATGTCTACACCAAATTAATTGACATGTTCTAACAACTTGGACCTTCAAGATCAATCCGCGATTGCCATCACGCTCAAGGTAACCAAACTTTTGCATCAAACAACCGAACTACGTTGTCGACAACTACCTCTGACACTGTTAACAAATTAATTGACCCACAATGCAAGTTGATTCAATAACTACCTCGTATACGATTCCGGAAGTATTTACTCCACATAGAATGGGAATTGCTCCATTTAAGCCTTTTACCACTCGACAGAATCTAGATTGCGATAAAACAGTAGTTATTCGAATCAGGGAGTTATCCCTTATTTCACGTCACCAAACGTCATACATTTCGTAATCGAGGCAAGAATAGACTGTGCTTCGGTTGTACAAGAAATTCTCAACGACGTTTGTATTTTGTTTATGGAATGGTCAAGAAGAAGTAAAACTAAACTAACAGGCTCTCCCTGCACTAACCTGGCAATTTGTTCATAGTCGACCGGGGAGGCTAAAGTTTGAATTTCAAAAAAAGGATACCTTCAGTTCCTTCTTCTTCAATTGCGGTCATACGGTTTCACCTGGAAACAAATTGCAGACATCAAGGTGGACTATAAAAAGACGTGTTATCGAATATGGTTTACAGGAAACAACAGCATTTTCTTTCTGACATTGTCAATAAACCTTTTTTATATCAAACAGTTTATTGAAGAGCACTGGAGTTTTGTGGGCAGTGATAACGGTCAGTGGCAGAACGAAAAAGGCGAGTCGACGTCACAGTTTTTTGTTGTTGTAAATAGAGCAATGAAGGTACACTATCAGTCTTGAGAACCTTCTATTCCTCCATGGCTAACAAATGCCCAGTTCACGAGATTATGGTGGCCGTTAGTTAGGCCCTTATAGTGAATACACTCGTCTTGAAACAATGATAGCTCATCTGATGCGAGAATTATGTGGATCTACTCCAGACACAACTTGCCCTTACTCCGCAGGTCTGAAGCCAAGTGACTTTAGGAAACCTTGGACTAGGGAACAACCCACAAAATGCGAACGTTGTTGTGAATTTCTTGTACAACCGAAGCACGGTCCAGTGAATCGTGGCAAGACTGGAGGCCAGTCTTGCCACGATTGCATTGTGGGTTAATTAATTTGTTGACAGTGTGTGGGGTAGTTGTTGGCAACGTACGTAGTTCGGTTGTTTGATGCAAGAGTTTGGTTAACTTGAGCGTGATGGCAATAGCGGCTTGATCTTGAAGGTCCAAGTTGTTAGAACGTGTCAATTATTTTAATGTCGATATGGAACGAAGCTTGAAACTGAGATAATTCTTTAGTTGAAAGTGACTTAAATTCATTCTTGAGCTTGACTCAAGCTTCTCTTGACCTTGATAGGAACTTGTTGAATGTGAAGTCAATTTTGGTTCCTGAATTCTGCACTATTTGGCTTTCCATAACCGCCTATAAGTTTAGGCCAGAGTTGATGTTAATTAGACTTCGCAAAACTTGGCCCGAACAATCTTAAAAGGCAAGATCGTGAATGACTGCTCGCTACTTTGAAGAGGGTGCACAAACATTGGGGAGAAAGGTTGACGTAGTGGTGAGAGCACTCGCTTTTCATCAACGAAGCCTGGGTTCTATTCTCAGACGTGATGCCATGTGTGGCGGAGGGGATTTTGGTTATGTACTCCAGATTCCCCCTCTTACCGAAAAACCAACAATTAATTTGATCTGCTTTTAATTAATTTCAAGTGATTTGATTTGATTGAAAGTCTCCTCAATTAGTAGAGAATTCCTGTTCAGCTTGATAAGATTAAAACTTAAGTAGTGATTAGTAATTATTGTAAACCGAGATGTTCGCCGGGAGAAAGATGCAGGATTACGCAGGTGCCAACATGTTTTTTACTCATATTAATTTATTAATTAAGCCCAGGAATTGTTTTCTCTAGTATGATGAACTAACCCAGAGGTCTTTGGTTCCATTCTAAACTTCGCGACAGCGTCCGCGGGAGCAGCTGGGGTTGTTTCTCAAAGATTCCGAAACTATTCGAGCGTATTTCGGGTGATCTAAAACGCTTTGTGTCTTCAAACGGAAAACGTTTCAAGTCTGCAACTTCGCAATTATCTAGTTTTCTCTGGTGTGAAAATATGTTCAAAGGTCACTTCTTCAAAAAGAATAGATTTTAGTTTCAGGCCAGAAAGTCTTCCGCTGGGACTTTTGAGAAACAGGCCATCGCAGGGGCCCCGTTTGTCGAAAGTCAGCAGACTTTTCTGTGTTAAGACGGTGAATATTTTCTGTGTTAAGAAGGTGGATATTTTAATCATTAATTTTCGCAATTATTTTGCTTTTAGCTATCTCAAAAAACACATTAAAAGAACGGCTTTCCAAAACAAGGGGATGGCTATTTCACAGATGGCTTTTCGGGCCCGAAACGTTTTCGGGACTTTCGAGAAACGGGCCCCAGAACCGTTATCGGGACTTTCCGCAAACAGGTCCCTGGTTGGAAAATTTCTCTCTGCCCTTGTGTGGGTCATCCGTACAAGGACTCGCACTAGATTTCCTACGAATTCTAAAGCTCTAAAGAATTACATTTAGAATTTTCCCTTTATTTAACAGCTTTTGCCACCTTGACCATCTGAAAAACATCAGTGCAAGATACGTTTTGGGATTACATCCTGGCCACAAAAGGAAAAGAAAGGAATTTTATTTAAGTGTCTGGAGCACTAATTGGGGACACTGTAAATTGAAATTAACAAAATTAACGCAAATCAAATCAAATTTTGCTTTTAGAGTAGAGGGGAAAACCGGAGTCAGACCCCTTAGAAAAAACCTCTCGGTGCAGAGTAGAGAACCAACAAACTCAACCCACATATGACGCCGTGTCTGTGAATCGAACCCGGGCCACACCACTGCGCCATCCCTGCACCCCAAAAACAAAATGATTATGCATGTACAGTTTGCCACGCCTAACACCCGCAAAATTCAGAATTTTTTAACTGAAGAAAGCATTAATTAAGCTGAAAGCCGATTATCAGGGTCAAAACCAAATTCGCTGATAAGATGAATTAGGGCAATGGGTCACCGGAAGTCGTTCATAATAATGATATAATTTTATTTAATTCCTACCTGTCGGCCTGTTTTAAATAAACATATCCTTCAAAGATCCAACAAATAGCCACTCGCGCGCTTTACACGACCCCGGGTTTCTTTTTTTTTTCCTGGTTGAATCACCGCGACAGGTAACCCTTCTGCAGTCAAATGTTTATAAGCGTTTACATGAAAACAGTAGTCAAGCCGTGTCAGTCCCCCTTGCCGGGTAACCCTTCTCGAGACTCGGGTTGACCCGGCTAGAAGGGTTGAAATGTCTTCAATTTTGTTCATTTAAACACTGGCCCATCTGACACGGAATCGTTTGAACGTCACTCTTTTTGCGGTTCAGCGCTCTTGCCCATGCGCAGCCTGTAGCAAAATGCTGCTGTCACAATCTCGTACCCAGAGTCCTCGGGCTTTTTGGCCAGCGGGTGAGCGCCCGGAGAGACTCTGGGATAATCGACTCCATTTTCCCAGAAAACGTGGGTTCCGGTCTTATGACGTATGGTTGAGTTTAAACGGAAGCAGAAAAGAGAAAACCGTTAACAGTAGAAATGGCGGGTTGAAAGTGTTTGAGAAACAAGAATTTTAGCCTTACACACAAAGAAACTGGAGAAATGATCATTGGCTTGCTGTAAGAGCAAGTGAAGATGAAACCCCTGACGCTTTCGGTGAGTGTATTTTTGGTGCTTCGGCGTACATTCCACCGTACAGAATGCAATGAGAATGCCATCGTGCAAGCAACACGATCGACAAATGTTTTTTGTGGAAACGACACAAATGTCCTCTTCTTCTACAAGTTGATGTTTCCGTAATTCTGAATGGCTTCGACAAGACCTTATTCCACGGATTTCTCCTCAAAGAGACTGATGTAATGTTTTCCCACGGTACTTTTGCAACAGCAACAGTAATCACTTTTTAGCAGTTTTAGCAGCGTGGGAAAATTCCGGTGCGGTATATGACATAATTCAAACCTCGTCGTTTTATTATTTTTGTGATTTATATATTTCCGAGGTAGAAAAAATCAATCAGCACTGAAACTTGTTTTAGATTTTGAATCTCCCTCCAAATTCTGGGGCTTCCGAATTACTTACCGACTTCCTGTCGGACTGCCATTGTTACGCAAGCGGCCAATCAAAAATATAGTTCAAATCGATTATCCCAGAGTCTCTCCGGGCGCTCACCCGCTGGCCAAAAAGCCCGAGGACTCTGGGTACGAGATTGCTGCTGTCAGGGCATGATGATGAGCATTTAAAACCCACGCAGCTGCGCACAAGCAAATAGCATTGGTAAAATGTTTGATAACGTCAACACAAATTGATGATTCTGATGATTGCATGGTTCGTCCGCCACTGATTTTCCTCACTGACAAGTGGTTACCAGCCTTTTCAACCGAGCGAAAAAGGAAATGACCTGGGTCAGCCGAGATCGACCCAACCCTCACCGCCCAGCCCGGGCTCGTGTAAACGTAAAAATCGACCATGAACTGACCCGGGTTCGTGTAAAGCGGCGTTATAAAGGCCTGGCCTAACGCTTGCAACATCTGGCTCAGCAACATTGTTGAACACAACATGTTGCATACGTTTGGCGACCCTGTTGCGATATGTTGCAACACGTTGGATGATGAAAACGGTCAAATGCAACATGTTGGATGTTGCATAATGTTGTGCTCGTTTGGCCGTGTTGCACTAGGGCATGCTCGCTAGGTCCCGGCACTTGTTGCGCGCCAGGGGCCTGGGGCACATAAACATCGACATGTTTAAAATGTTGCGAGCGTTTGGCCAGCTTGTTCAACACATGTCGCAACGTCATGCTGCAAAAGTTGTGAGAGTTTGACCGGGCCTTTAGGTTTTTTTCCTACGCTTTGATTTCTTTGCTAAATTTTAATCGAGCACCCCACCTGTTTTGTGACCTTTTTGAGAAGTGTTCCCGGGATAATCGTTCAAGCCTAATTGACTTATCAGGTCAAAATAGTAAATTCATTTTGTTTGACCCGCTCTGCAAACAAGATTTTTCTCTAATCGTGTTACACTCCGTGTGGGAATGAGATCGTGGCATGGGAACACTGAAAACCAGATTACTGATAACAGGAAAGTTTTCTACGCAGAGGTCACACAGTATGAGGCAACAAGTGATGAAATTTGGACTTTTCTATAAGCTCGTTATCTGTTTTCGAATTTTCTCCGTTTTTAAGAAAGCTGATAAAGTTGAAGGAAAAGCTAGTTCAATAGTGATAATTTTACAATAACAATCATACGATAATTACCAAGACTTTCCATGATCTGTTCACAGCAAACAAGTTGTTGTAAAGGTTGAATAATCGTGCAAGATTTCAAGATTTATTATTATTATGCACTATTTCAGAAAATACATAATGGACATAACAATTAAAAGAAAGAAGTAAACAGACTAATTATACTCCAGTGAGAAAAAGTGGAAAAGTGCGTAGTGGCCATAGTAGCAAATGCTTTCGAGATGGCCACTACCACAGGAATTAGATGAAAGGAAATATATATATATATATATATATATATATATACAATATGTATACAATGTGCCCTCCCATATATATACATATATTTATAGAAGTGAACTGGCAAAATAGATAGTACAAATAAAAGTGAAATTAATAGTAATAAATTAACAAATTTACATAAATATGCAATATTATTTACATCAATGAGTTGCATCTAAGGAGTGTTACACACACACAAAAAAGAAATAATCAGTGATTTAAAATGAATCGGTGATTTAGAGACATGCAGTCAGTGCAGTAGTATCGAGTCGACCCTCCTCACAACAGCTCCTGTCATCAAGCCCCTGCTTTTTTTTTTTTTTTTTTTTTTTTTTTTGCATTTACAGCGTGCAACTGCCACCCGCATGGATCTATGGGGAAGATTTGTGACCAGAACACGGGCCAATGTCCTTGCAAAGAGGGCGTGACAAGAAGACAGTGTGACAAATGTGCTGAGGGGTACAGAAACACGAAAAGCCCCATTGTACCTTGTGTTAGTAAGTAGTCGTTTTGCATTGGCTGTAATAGGGAACAGCAAGAGTCCGTTACCCAAGAGTATGAATCTGGTAACAGGTTTTGTCCCCATCGATCAGCGTCAGAAAAGTGTCTATTTTTAAACCAAGTTTTGCGGGAAAATAAACAATAGACCAAATGTTGTACCCTAATAGACCTTTTTACCGATACGGCGGCCATTTTGATTTCTATTGTTTCCAAATAGCTATTATGGGATGCTCAGGGGGCAAATTAATGTGTATTCCCATAATAGCTATTCGAAACAATAGAAATCGAAATGGTCGCCGTATCGGTAAAAAGGTCTATTCAGATCTCCTGAGGTTAAGATTGTTTGAGCATTGTATTTGAATCACAATGTAGCATTCAATTTTAAATGATATGGAAATACCTGGAACAAAACGTTTTATGCCCGAGGGTTTGAATTAAGTACAACATTGAGTTAGCTGATTTGGTTTATTGTTTATTTTCCCCCAAAATAGACACTTTTCTGACGCTGGTGGGGAATACGGCAATTTGGGTAAATCTTACTCTTGGGTGATTGACTTTTGGTAACAGTATGAATGAGCGTTGTGTGCTATACATCGGGTCATGCCTGATGCCATGGCTTATTGATAGTCACTTTACAGTCTTATCAGTCTTATCTTTAATTCACACAAATCATGGTCGGTGTTTTAAAATAAGAAGTTACAAATCACAAGTGGTAGTTGAGAAACACTGGTGAACTTGCTATCATTTGGTTCTGTAGCTGGTTCCATTGTTACCAAGTCTAATTAAATCTTTCTGTTTGGGTAGCAAGCCAGTTACATAGAGCCTCACAAGAGCCGCTGCAACGCGGCCCATCACAACCAGTCTTTGCATACTGGAAACACAGAGCCTATTCCCTTTATTAATTAATAATCTTAACCTTTACCGGTCCCCGCTGACGAACAAAGAATCGTCTGGCGTCAGACGTAGTAAAATTTAAAAGTATCACTCTAACTTTAAGGAAGGAAAGGGTGACAGGGGCCACGGAGCGGGAGGGGCTGGGGGCTATAGCCTCCTTTCCCCCCCCCCCCCCCCTTTCCACTTTTTTCCCACGGTCTTGTTTTCTCCTAGACCTCTCCCGCCTCCCCTCACATTTCCGGGATCCATACAAAAACGTAGCCCCCCTCCACCCCACTTTTTTCAAACGTACTCCTCGGCCCTGGGTTAAAGGAGACAATAGGGAGCTTACGCAACAGGACGGCTGGAAGACTCAGGACGGCAGAATGGCGAAAAAATGTCGCGCGAGACTGTGCATTCCCAATCTTACGCGACATTTTTTCGTCATTCTGCCGTCCTGAGTCTTCCAGCCGTCCTGTTGCGTAAGCTCACTAATAGTTCATGAGCGGACGTAGATGTTGTTAACCCATTTTACTCGTGAACTAGCCCCATTGACGGGTAAAATCGTGTAGCTTCAGACAGAGGAAAATCTTTAAATGTCTCCCTTAGGAGAGGATGGGTTACAACAGAAAGAAACAACCACATGATCCCCGTTTGTTTGCCAAAGTGGCGTCTGATGGATATACACATCTTCGGCTGGGTCGCGCGAATCCGAGATGGCGACCTCATTACGAATTCCGGTTTTTTCGACCATCCAACCGCCTGCGAGCAGGCTAATCTTCAACTTACTTATCATTTGAACTTTTCCCTTTTCCTTTCAGAAACTCCAAACATAATTATGTCCACACAACCCAAGGATGCAAGTAAGCATGCCCATTGTTTTAGTCTAAAGATAGTCGTTTGATTCAAGTGGTCTTCCATGGGGTAGCAGGTTATTCAAACGTTGATTCCATTCTAGAGTTATGGAACTTTTTCTTCCCTTTCAGCGTGTTCTCAGTGCAAGAAAACCGGTCTATCTGGAAAAAAGTTCTGTCGAAAAGACTTTGGTAAGTATACGAGGAAATTTTCAACAAGAAAGTCTTTTTCTTGAGTTTTCTTTTGCTTCTGTTCCTTCGTTTTTTTTTTTTATTTGTACCTTGGACTAGTGATTGTAGTGTATCTTTGTCTAGTATTGGTTTTATTAACCAACATTTGACTTGATTTGCGTTAATTGTTGATTTCAGTTTACGGTGTCCTCAATTAGTGATCCAGCGCTAGAACGACTAGACAAATGAATAAAGTTCCTTTCCTTTCCTTTTTGTTTCATTTATTTTGCTTTGCCTTATCGCAGCATAATTATTCTTCCTTTTTTGTCGTTACAGCCATGAAAGTAGCCATTCTTGGTTTGGACAAGAAGGAACAAGGGGAATGGGTACGCGTGACCGTTAACGTCATGACACGTTACAAACGCTCATTGGTTCGTCTCAGATTGGGAAATGAATTCCTATGGATCCCACGAAGAGACTACAAATGCAAATGTCCCAAGCTACGACCAGGCCGCCAATATTTGATCGCGGGTTCAATCTCGTCTACCCGACGGAAAAAATCTATTGTAGTGGACAACAGAAGCATGGTGATTCCATGGACAAAGAATCTGGACAGAAAAGTGGATAGAATTAAGAAGGGATGCCAGAGTAATAAAGACACGGTTCAGCGATATAACTGATGAAAGACCGGAATGCGATAAACAAAGTACTTAGAGATGACGTGTATCAGTGCTCTAAATGACTGACATATGATAGAAACGAGAACGCGCAACACGAGAACGAGCAATATTTCCGAAGGGTCCCCGGAAACGACGAATACTTCATGAAAGTTTGAACGACGCAGTTTTTCTTCGGTTACGAAAGATAAGCTTTTCTGCTGCGCATTCAATAAAACGAAACCGCTTTCGGTGTGAGCATTTGTTCAAGACCTGAAAGGTTTGGGAAGAGGGGAAAATGCAATTTTTCCAAAACAGACAGGTCCTCGTTCAAGATATTAAAATCCGAGTTCAATCTCGTCTTCAGGTCTCTTCTTCTAAGAGACCAAATCGGCTGACTCAATGTTGTACCCAATTCATATCTGGTGTTACGTGTATTGCATTTGCATTAAATTGTAGCATTCACATTTAATTGATATGGAAATACCCGGAAGAAAAGTTTTATTCCCAAAGGTTCTGAATTAGGTGCAACATTCAGTTAGCCGATTTAGTTTATCTCTTCCCTTAACCATTCAAATCGACCGCCGAACTGTCTGTTCCCCCACCTCCAACCTTAGAAATCTGGAACTAGCCAAGGTTCACTGGTCACTTAACAAAGTAATCTACTTTTTTTTAAGAAACATGTTTGTTCAAAAAGCATATGTACAAATTGTAAAAAAAAAGTTGAATCGGCAAGCAAGTTGTCATGCATAGTTTCTCGCTAAACCTAAACGCGTTTAGTTTAAAACGTTCTTATCGATTTTATTAAATTACACCACAGTAATCATATAATTTATAAATGATCCAAATTAGTTTACACTGAAAAAATAAAGATCTTTTACAGAAGCAGTATTACTCGGCTCAAAATTGAACGGTAGGTATAATTCATTAACTGGCAGAAGTTCGAAGTATGCTCATAGACCTCTTTTATAATGGCATCAATGCTAATAAGCCTTTCTAGACTCGCTACGACGAACAAATTTCAAAAGATTTTTTGTTTCAAAATGAGGGCAGTAGGTCTAATTAACATAAAGACAAAAGAATGTAAAAGTGGCTTTTTACAACGACAACAGGGGCTCCACTGATTTCCGAAAGGGTCCGCTTGTTCCAGTAGCTGTTACATTTGAATAAACAAAAAGGATGTTGTAATAAAGACATCTCCGCTATTATTCCTAAAATGACCGTTTTCGTCACAGCTCTGGGACAAGCCTTTTTTCCATAGCAACTCTTCGAAAACATGTTTAGGGCGGTTCAGCATACTTCTCAAGAAACTTGCGAAACAAAGGAGGGCGAGGAAGGCAGAGTGAAAAAAAAATTCAAAATGCTACCAAAATATTGACGTTGAATGGTATGAAAAAAAGGCATTCCAGCGACGCAGGCAAACAAAACTTCACTCTGTAGTGGATGGTTAAAATTGGTTTCGTGGGGGAGCTTGAGTACAAATACATGCCCGTGAACGCATTTGCAAAAATTCTTGCGGCGCATTATTCCAATCAACACGGGCATCCCAAGCTCAGTGCTTTGTTATATGGGAACAAATGGAGACAAAAGTCACTGAAACCGCGTTAAATCAGCCAGGACAAAAGCTATTCAGGAAGGCAGAAACACACCATGGTCACAACATTGACCTTTTTATCTGGGCGTACAAATATTTTTATGGATTATATTTGCGGCCATTTTTTGTTTTTGGTGGTTTGCACGTGACGTCATCGCTGCCATGCTGGTGAACGAAAACAAAAGATCTCTCATTGGCTCCTTTTGTTCGTCCACCAGCAATTGTACATTGCATCATTGTTATCTGTATCTCTAGAGATTGGTTGCAGGCCACCTATACCAACACTGAGCGCGGGCTGTCTGTGCTGACAATAAACACTTAAAATGACTGGTCCCGGGGAAACAGTTAATTTTGTTTCCCGAGAATCTCAATGTTTCCTCGAGGCGCAGCTGAGGGAAACAAAATGAACTGTTTCCCGAGGGACCAGTCATTAAGTCATTTGTTATATAGCACAAAAAGAAAAAAGTGCAATGGCAACAACAACGTCGGTGAACATTCACGGGTAACAGCCTCTGACGTCATAGATTTTGCACTGTTTTATTGTTAGATGCCATGTGACCTCGAAGTAATCAATGAGAGCGCGCGCTGTCAATACTTATTATAAAAAGTCAAAAACAATTAAACGTGTAAGACAGAAACTGGTTTTTGACAACAGACGCTACAGCTAGGCGAACTCAATAGCACTTTGAAACAGTGAAACGAACGGATGAATTTCATTCTTTCACCATTACAAGTACTTCTCAGACACTGCTGTATGTTCAATGAGCTATAAAATTAATTGAATTGAATGAAACTTGGGTCGATAGCTTGCGCTTCTTTTTACTTTGCATTATATATACACTTTTTTCTTTCTGTATTTTCTTTTTCTTTGTTTTGGCTGGACAATTTTTTATATGAAATTTCTTCAATTTCAAGTTTTCCAATTTTTTTTCAATATTTGATTTACGACGTCCTCGTCACCCCTATATCTTGGCCTATTTTTTGCTAAAAAATAGTTCATCAAAGAATAACTAAAAGTAGTAACTCGCCTTGTGGGATTATTCTCGGTTGGTTATTGAAAGGTGGATAATTTGCAGAACATGAATTAGAAAACGATTCTGCAGCAATTAAATTTTCAATTAGATAGTTGTGATATACATGTATATCAGGGCAGTTGTATAGTACTAAGTAATCTCTAACCATCACTGTTTGAGGAAAAAATGTCAACACAATTCTAGTGACCTGGCACTGGGACCACACCCACAACAATTATGACAATAATCAACACAACAATAACAATCAGCATCCCTGCAAAACAAAACCAAAAACAGGAGTTGAAATGAATGATTGAAATGGAAATGGTTAACCCCATAGACGAAATGAAGAGATTAACCTCTTAAAGTGGTACTACGACTAAAAAAACAATTCTTTTTTTACTTTGGATTTCAAAACTATGTTAACTAAACACTAACTTACCCACGTTTTAAGTTCTGATTTTGAAAAGACACCGGTTTATTTTAACTGGAATTTTCTTATTTATTGGTCCGCCATTACTAATTTTAAAATCTTGAGAGAGCTGGGTCGAGGAGAAAATGACGTCAAAGACTCACTACTTTAAGAATGCAATGCGTGTGTACACGGCTGAATTAATATGCAGACTTTTAAACCTGTGTTTTGCATATACAATAAATTGCGTTTACACGCTGAAACTTTAAGCTAGTGAGTATATGACGTCATTTGATCCAACCCTCTGAGGTCCAATCGGTCAGTTTTGAACGTGAGTAATGGCGGACCGTGAAATCTAAAACAAACACTCAAAATAAACAGACTTCGGATAAAACTCAAAGCTCAAAATTTTGTCAGTTAGGTGTTAAGCGAACACGCTTTCAAAATCTAAAGAAAAAAAGGAAATGATTTTTTGATCATAGTACCACTGAAAGCGAGGGGCGCACTGCGGTATTTTGGCCCGAGGTCGTGGCAGTACCGACAGAGCGCAGCGAGCCCCGTACAGAAAACGACCGAGCGCCAATATTCCCCAGTGCGGTCCCGAAAATTGGGGTTAGTAGTAAGTTGTTCATTATGTAGACCTCTTTCATAAGGGCGGCCAAATACAATATTCTTTTGTTTTAATGCTAATAAGCCTAACTAGTCTCGCTATGACGAGCAAATTTCACAAGAACTTTTGTTTCAATATGAGGGCAGCAGGTCTAATAAACATAAAGGAAAAAGAATGTAAAAGTGGTGGCCATTTACGAAAGTGGTCTATGGTATCGTTTCTTTGAGCGATCGGCCTCTTCTCCGCTTGGTGAATGATCGTAATCTTCGTCTTCCATCAGCGAACTTTGGACGGCAACCTTTTACATGTCAAACTAAATTCCGCTTGCTATAATTGTACTGTCGTGATGAAAAACACTAAATTCCGCTTTTTTAAAAATCCTTTGTGTTTAAGAAAGAAAAATTACGGAAACAGGTAATGGTCCGTACCGTAAAATCTCGACCAGAAACCAGTCAAGCAGAGTGTTCCATTTAGCCTGAGAACATGCTTGCCATAAAATAAGTGTTTTTTTTCCAATGGCGATTCGGGAATACTCGGAAAACATCCCGAGTGCTCCTCGGCAGGAGTCGAACCTACGACCTTCCGATTACTAGTTCGGATGCTCTGGAGACTCGGGGATACTGGGAACAAATCCGAGTGCTCCTCGGAATCTACGACCCCTTCCGATTACTAGTTCGGATGTTATGCGAAACTCGTGAGAGCATGCCTCCCAGGACTGATCAACATGTAAATTCTCCTCACAATTTCAATGAACTGTCCGTCAGACAGGTATCGAGAATGAAGAATTCAGAGTTTATGAGTTCAAGAGGAGTGATCTTGATATAACAACCAATTTCTCATGACTACCCAACAAAGTAATCCATGGTACTAGTTAGGAGAATTAACGTTTCGATCTCGGGAATGAAAGCGTTAAACTAAGTTCTGGGGCCCGTTTCTCGAAAGTCCCGAAATTTTACGGGCCGTTTTCGGGTTTCACAATTCCCTTTGTATCTCAAGAACGGAGATGATTTAAGTCGTCAAACTTCACAGTCATTTTTCTTTTGGTTACGTTGAAACAAGTTAAAAGATCGGCTTTCCAACAAAAGCGGTTGGCAGTTTCACAACTGGCTTTTCGGTCCCGAAAAGTTTTCGGGACTTTCGGAAACGGGCCCCAGGTCCCGCTATACCGCTAGGCCTGAAATTGTCGAAACGGTGCACTATCGATATTGAAATGAATAACAGAGATGGCAATTCGAGCATCCGAACTTGTAATCGGAAGGTCGTAGGTTCGACTTCTGCAAAGGAACACTCGCCATTGAAAAATATCATCTCTCGAAAAAAGAGTTGTTTAACTAAACCAGCATTTGTTGCCATGACACAATTCACTTTGAAAAAAGCTCCGTGTGGAGTCTGTATCGAGAGAAAACTATGTCGAGTGAATATTTAGTGATGATTCATTTTGTAACCCTTCCTTTTCAGTTTCCACAGCCACTTTGACAATGTTATGACACAATTCTTATCAATAAGAGGAGAGACGCATAAAAAACTGACGTCAATTTGTTAAGATGAAGATCCTCGCCTGTTTGCCATTATTGATTGTGCATGCCAACTCACCACAAGTTGAAGATTTTGCTGTCACCCTTTGTACATGTGCCGTTTCTTTTATAAGACGTGTGTTGGTTTGATCCATTCGACCATCAATGTCATCAATGATATCTGCTCGTCAAAACAACAAAATTAAATTCTCAGCATTCAGGGTGCTAAACTTGCACAACAACCGGGGTTTGAAAAACAGTCTGAACAACAAAAAGAACTTGTACTACAGTCATCTACAGAGAAGTAGCTGCCTCCTTCTAGTTGGTTTTTGTTACATAAGGCCTCATAAGCTCTAGCTGTAATAATCACCACCACGTGAAAAGAATTTTTAGATTTGCCCCTTTATTTTAATACATGTAGAAGAGATCTCGTGTTGGTACTGTTTGCAGTAACCATTTATTAAGGTTATTCATTCTTCATTGAATACCAAACCTTATCACTCTGTGATGTGATTTGCCAAAAATATCAGATATTTTATGAATTCAAGATTTTTGTCAGCACAAATAATTCACAATG
>OX421452.1:4142953-4145453 GCA_949126865.1 Montipora capitata | reverse complement strand
ATTAATTAGGCCGCGTACACACACATTGCATTCTTAAACTAGTGAGTGTTTGACGTCATTTTCTCCTCGACCCAGCTCTCTCAAGATTTTAAAGTTAGTAATGGCGGACCAATAAATAAGGAAATTCCAGCTAAAATAAACAGGTGTCTTTTTAAAATCAGAACTTAAAACTTGGGTGAGTTAGTGTTTAGTTAACATAGTTTTGAAATCCAAAGGAAAAACAAATTTTTTTTTTGGTCGTAGTACCACTTTAATTATTCACTCAATGGCAAGGTCTGCCCTTCAAATGAATATAAAGCATTTCCTATCCGAATCCCGTAAAATATTTGGAACTGATATTTCTCATTTATGACATTCAACAAAGTTTCTCGCCCGAGTGTAATTTTCAACAATTTTTTCAACTTTTATTGCAACACCCATGCATTCGAATCATCTCTACTTGGCCTCGTTCTATTGACAAGGCTCGATGAGATGTCGTCATAAGCTGTCATCATCTTTCCTATGCATCTTTTTAATGGCTTCTTTAAGGTCCTCCCCCAGAGACATATCCGCTTTGGCTCTTTTGTGCGCCAAAATATCCTGCATTCTTCTTGGATTTTTTGGAAGCTGGCGGATAAGAGTTTTGAGAGTTTTACGGCGGTAGGCATCCCAATTCACTTTGTCCTGTAGACTTTTCTGAAGTGACTCGTCATTGGGGTAGGGTGTTTCCTGTAAGAAAGGGCGACATAAATTACTCCTTTGCTCGACAGGCTGAACATCTTAATTAAGCCTTAGAAATGTTTACCGTTATAAGAAGGCGTCTCTTAATTTCGTCGGAGCAATGAGCGAGAAAAAACTTCTTGGAGATCATAATACATTCTGCACCGTTACTGACCTGTTGAAACAAATGGGAAGCACCAATAATAACATTGAATAAAAAAGGAGAATTTTTACAATTTATGAACTAAGGTTACTAAGGTTGACTTGCCTCTTTACCGTTTAACGTAGCATGAAGTGCACGGTGCTTACCAAACTCAAGCTGGGCTGCTCATCAAATATCATAGAGGACACACCCTGACAAAAAAGCAAAAGAGACAAAAACAAATACCAAATACGAAAATTAACTTCTCCTCAGGACTTACGAGAAAGGCTTTCAGCCTCGTTGTTTTTCTTGAAAATATTGAGGTCATTGAGGACCGACTAAATCAACCAGAGAAAGATACTTTATTTCGTTAAGCAATGAGTTGTTGTGAACTGTACAAGTACATCTTAACACATGCAGGAAAACTACATGGCGGCAGAGTACTGCTTATATATTTCGACGCTCTATAAGCAAGTATGTCATCAGTCCTCCAAGAACACAGATTCATCTGAAACGTTCTCAAATAGTAATTTATATATTAATCGTAACTATTACAAAATTTTCGACAACGTGGACAAATTACAGTGAATCTTTCACTCTCACTCTTTACTTCAAATCCGTCCGTACCAATTCAGTTTTAGGACACTTTGCTCATATTGAATAATATAAACAAGATGGAATAATCATGAATACTTAGAACAGCTCAAACTTATATTTTGAAGTGACGTTTTCGTCGCCGTAGACGTCGTGGTTTTTTAAAAGCCCTAACCACGTGAAATAGAGTGTTTTCACGTGACGTCACGGCGGCCATGTTGGTGTCCCTAAACAATGGAACGGTGACCATGTTGGTGTACTCAAATAATCCTCCGGAAATTGAGCTCTATTATCATGCAAACATTTTCTTTTGTTTCGGTGGAAAAACAAGGTTACTGAGCACGTGAGTGAAAACATTTGAGGTTTTATGAAGAACGTCCGCGGTATTTGAGGATATTTTTTCATTTTCTCCCCTAAATTAAATGCCGTTCCGACCAGTGTCAATTTTTAGAAACTACCACACCCTTGTCATATGTAAAAAAGATGAAATAATCACAAAGTGATTACAATAACGCGAATTCATAGTTTGAGATGACGTTCTCGTTGACGTCGCCGTCGTCGTTGCTTAAGTTGCATAATAACACAGTTTGTAACTGGACAGTTGTATGCGTCATCAAACGCGCGCTAGCTGTACATGAATCATTTGTATTTTTCCAGGGATATTAAAAAAACTAAGAAAAGTTGAGCAGATTAAGCTATAAAAATTTTATCAGCTTCATCTTTACGTATTTTGTAACAGTTGCGGTTAATTGATAATAAAACTTCGTGTCGTACAATTCAGGGAGTAATTGTGCGCGAAAGTTTTGAAATTACTCCCTAAATGGTACTCCACTTAGTCCTATTACCATTATTAATGAAATCGTTGCCGGATAGGCAGATCCAGACACTTCTCAATTACCGCCCATGGACGATACGTTTAGTGAAAAAAAACGACAATAAAAGCAAGGTGACACACCATAACGCCAACCCGGTTTAAGTCCCCGCCTCCCGGTGTGGCCAACACATCATGCATGCGCAAAACCATTTCACCTGGTTCATTGGCAGCCGTGGAAAGCTGTTTCGGCC
>OX421452.1:4130453-4137953 GCA_949126865.1 Montipora capitata | reverse complement strand
CTGTCGTTGTGTTGAATGAGACAACTTTTAACTTCCCGGAGCTTCTTGAGAACCTGACAGCTTCCCTGATAAAAAGAGTAAAGCAAAAAACATTTGATTGAATAAATCGTGCACTAAAACCTGATTCAGTGGAAAGTATTAAGTTTGTTAATCTGATGTGTTGTAGTCAAAAAGTTGTGCGTGAATAAGTGTCTTCAGAAAAGAGTTAACCCCATGCAGTACGTAAAATTCCGTCCAGTTAAGTGACCGTATGGGAAGTTATGGTATTAATAGACTCAAATCGAGGCTCGTTCGTTCATCCGAAACACAGCTGAGTTGTTCCCGAAACTTCTTTAAAGAAAAACTGTTAAATTAAATGAACATACACTCGAAGGCGTTAGACGTTAGGCTTTAGATGGACATAATCCCGGGCAGGGATATTTCTCGACGACTAATATTTCTATGCTATTTACTCACTCCGAGCAGGTTCATTATCATTTCACAAGATTCTCAGCAGCGGGTACTAATCTATATGTCAAAGCCTCTAGAACTAACCAACTATTATTTTCTTTTGCTAGAATGGGTGTAAGATTGTGGAATAACATCCCAAAAGAACTTCGTGTTAAAAATAGAACCCCGGCAGTTAAAACTAATGGAAATTGAGGAGATGAAAGTGGATTTACGCTAAGACTACCCTGCGAGCAGTTGGTTTCTCCTACTGCGAGCAACCGTTAGTTTCTCTGAGTTGGCCGCCGTCCAGCGCCAAGGATGAATAATTTAAATTTGAACCAGTAAAACTAGTTGGTAAACTTGTTTTGGCGCTTGCGCGTGCGTTCAGCTACGTAACTGCTGCGTTTGGGCGAGCCTGCTGTGTAGTGATTTCCCGATAAATGAGACGAAGTTACGGTGATGTCAAATACATCACGTGGGGTGTGACGTTCTTCACACATGCTCGATGGAAAATCAAACGGTTGCTTGCAGTGGTTTCTCTCTCGGGAAGCGTAGGAGAAACCAATTGCTTGCAGGGTAGCAGACACAGGACTTGTTTTAGAAAGGTGGCCCGTCTAGAATAGCTTTGCTATTTGCGGGTCGCCTAGGACTGTAATGACATTGCATTGGTGATGATTGAATAAATAAATTGAAATTGAAATTGAAATGTTGTGCTTGTATATGGAAGAGTAGTATATGGGACAGGTATAGCACGTTTTCAACTAACCTCTAGGGACACCAATAACAATAGAGAAATGTACGACTTCTGGTGGACGGACAAAAGAAGCTAATGAGAGATCTTTTGTTTTCGTCCACCAGTATGGCGGCGATGAGTACAAGAATTTGCGTCAGAAAAGTTTACCGATTTAATGATGTAAATCCAGTCCGAGTGATTGCTGTCTCTAACAAGAACAGAGCCACTCCTATAGAGAAGGAAGGAAACACGAATAGTTTTCGGAGGTAAGACTGAGAGCTTTACAGAAATACTGTCTTAGCTAATTGTGGTTTTTGCTCATCATAGGCCAAGGAAATCGAAGTACTCGCTTAATAACCTCCCGAAGCAGAACATATATTCCATGTATTCCTATTCCGGAATACGGTCAATCGAACGCACCCTTAGTGGGCAAAAACAGTAGCTTTGCACGCTCTGCACGAGCGTTTTTATTTTTATTTTTGTCCATTTCTTTGCCGTCGTCAGCAAAACAACAACGTCAAATCACCAAATTTGAGGTTTTATGGAAGACGTCAGCACTTGGAGATGAATTTTCATTTTCTCCCCTAAATTAACTGCCACACCATTGTCATGTTAAAAAGCTTGGAGTAGTCGCGAAGTGATTACAATAACACGAATTTATGTTTTGAGATAACGTTCTCGTTGCCGTCCCCCTCCCCGTGAGCGTTTTCACATGACGTCAAGGCGGCCATTTTGGTTTTCCAAAACAAAGAAATGGCGGCCATGATGGTGTACCAAACTAGTCCTCCGGGAATAGGCCATTTCCGAGTTCATGTCTGCCTCCTCTTCAAAGCGAGTCTAAGTGCGAAGTCTTTGTGATGGTAATTAGTTCTACTTTACATATGAATGAAAACTAATTTTCATAACAAGAACTTCGCACTTAGACTCGTTTTGAAGAGGAGGCAGACATGAACTCGGAAATGGCTTATTGAACTCTATTTTTATGCATATACTTTCTTTTGTTTCAGTAATCTAATATGGCTTCTGGTCACGGGAGTAAAAACGCTCCATTGGTCTAACCACAGCGCCAACCTATTTATTCCCTCACGCATCATCAGTTGTGATGGCTTGAAGAATCGTCTCCGATAAATATGGTTTTCCTTACCATATAAATATTTGATTACACCAGCTACCGCCTATTAGTTAGCCAACAAAACCATTGTTTTCTCATGCCCCTATATTGGTAGATTTAAGGGATTTCTTACCTGAAAAAATGAAAAAGACACTTCTTTGGGTTGCTTGCCATAAGTTCTAAAGGCCATCCCTTTAGGAAATCAATATTTCTAAAAAGGAAAGCGAGATAGAGAAGATGCTAATCCAGTTTTGTTTCATAAAATAGCGAAAATATGGAAGAAAAAGTGCCTACTTTAAACTAAGAAATAAAAGTCTGCCGCCTAAACCTGAACAAGGCATCTGTAAATAAAACATGCACAAAGACGGAAAATTCTGAACTTACTGGATAAACTTCTTGTGATCAGGATCATTGATGTTCTTGTTTCCTCCCGCCAGCATAAAGATGTCCACAAAGTCCTTGATAACATCATAATACAAGACACAATTATAGTTTGCAACTGCCTTGGTTAAATAATTTATATATATCAAATATTGATGATTTGTCTTCAGGTCTGTTCTTTTCCACTGTCTTGGACTGCACGCTCAGCTTATGTGCTTTTTAACAAGGCTCACCAGGCTGTCACTTATATCCAGAATGCAGGTAACTACGTAGATGCACGCCCAATTTTATACCAATCCAACAGGAAATGTCCCGTCAAGTCCAAGTATAAGTTATCTGCTTCCAACAGTGAGAAGTGCCCGGGTTTGTGTAGCCTGTTCCACGCTCCCAGATAGTCGGGAAAACGAAAACAACTGCGCGTGAAAAGCGATTGGGGGCTTAGGCAAGCCCCTACTCATTTTTCGCACGCATTTTTTCTCTTTCCCGACTATCTGGGAGCCTGTAACAGGCTAGGGTTTGTGTTAATATTCTTAGGTTGGGGTAAATGCGGATATTCACTCTTTATTTGAGGAACAGAGGTTAGGGAAAACTAGCTTCGTGGCGTTAATTGTTTGTATTTCGAGACACCAGTGGATAGAAGAGCAAGGAGAAATACCTTGACGCTTAATGAAATGGAGGAGCATCTATTACTTGCATTTTTGAAACATGCAAAGTGAAGAGGGAATCAATGATGTCGGAACAGAACAGTTTTGACAGCTGATCAACATAGAACAAGGTATAAGAAGTTTCATTGCCAGGGACCAATAGTATCCCGGGGTTAATATTCTTTGTGTATTCGCGGTATTTGCTTAATAATGTAGCATTCTAAATGGTATGGAAATACCTGGAACAAAACGTTTGATTTCCAAAGGGTTTGAAATGGGTACAACATTGAGTTTGCCGATTTGGTCTATGAGAACCAGCGTCTTAATCTCAAAACGTAACGAAAACAGCTTAAGTGTATGTTTACACTCCTTTATATACGGTGAAGGTACCATTATTCTTGTCAAAAATAAGCAGAATAATCATCATAAATGCTTGTAAAAAGCTATAAATGTCTTAGACATTTCACCTCTTTGGAAATTACCAACAATTCGATTGGCTCCCGCGAAATGACAGTGGACTGGCGCCTAGTATCGTGAAGAATAGCCAACTCCTGTGAAATTAAGAACAACAAAGACTTGCTCGCAAAATATTTGCTACCTGAGCATTAATTAAAGCACTCGTTCAATAGAATGATTTTAATTGATTACTTTGGCAAGTGCCCTGGCCAGTCACAGTAGACGAAGGCAAACTCAGGTAAATTAAGGCCTGGGCCCAGATCTATTTTATGAAAATTAATGAGGGGGTGGTCTCACTATTGATCCATTTTATATAACAAGAAATAACATTGGGACATCGTTAGTTGCAATAAGATGTGAAACCTTAACTGCCACATAAGATGATATATTATCACGTGACATGTCAAAGTTATTTTTAGCAATTTTTATAATTTTCTGGTGGTTGGATTTACCTTTATGGTGTTAACACTATTGGGTACATCATTTCTGTGCTTGGACATTTCAAGATAATAAATGTCCGAAAAAAGAAATCTTTTTCCACAGGGGACTAGGCACTAGTACAAAATGCCATATATTTCCAAAACCGTAAAGACATGTTTAACAAAGGCCAAGCACAGTTCGTTTTCTTTTACCATTTTGACTAATCTAATAGTAGGGAAGTGAAATAAATGAATTTTAGCATAAACTGTTGCCGTTTCTTATTTTGAGTCACGTCACGTGACTTCATTTGCATACGTCACCACATTTCCATATAAACTTTTGTGACGTTGAAAGTCTTAGGTTGTTATTAAGTCAGACCACCCCCTTACTTTTTTGTGCAATAATTGGGGCCAGGTTGGTGCCATGCTTTAATTTACTTGAGACCACATGATTAAATCAAAATTCAAAGTGAATATACGTGCAGCCGCGGTTTAATGCGTGACAGCTAATTTCAATGGATTTTGCTTTCACCTTCAATCTGATGACAAGGTTTAAGCCAATCAATAAAATTTCTTCGGCCGGTCTTCAAAACAAAAAGCTCTGATCACTACATTAGCTTTACCAAATCAGCAAAAAACAATACATATGGATCCGTTAAAAGAATCATGCTTTAAGACTGGTTTTCGCTAGCGACGCATGCAGGCAAAAGTGCAAGCGTAAGAGCGTTTATTACTAGTTACCAAGCCCTTATATTTCGACCGCGCGCTATTTTCAACGGAAGAGAATGTTTTGAGCACACGCCATTTTCATAAGCACAAGCTCAAGGATCAAAATTTTTCCTTTTCCTTGTGCTTTGCGCTAATGCTTGCGTTCGCTTGCTTCGCGTGAAAAAAAAATCACAGCATAAGCACAAGGACATTTGCTACGTCTCGGTGGCCAATTAAAGCACCCCCGTGTCTGAAAATTTGAACAAAATGGCCGATGCCGTGGTTGATTTTTGATGCTTATTTCGATGTTCTCCTTCCTCATCTTCCTCATCATCTCTTGGTACAATACATAGAACGTACCCCGAAACTATCTCCACGACGTAAAAAGTGAACTGTTCTCGCAAAATTCTCGTGTTCTTCCATAATCGTGACAACAGCTGCAACGAAAGGCACAGAAGCACTTTATCGTGATCCTATGGCTGTTCGTGAACTTGACTTAAGTGTCACAGTTACAGTGTTTAGAGAAACTGGATACAAACTGGTATATTGTTGAGTAGGGCCGAGATAGTCAGAGTTATACCAAGTTAAGTGTTAACTCTAATTAATGGGACGCGCCTATGACTACTTTAAAAAGGGGCGCTCGTAGGTGGGCATCGCTGGCGGACTGCATTCCAGCGCTCCGGGTTCGAATCCCAGCTCGTGCGCTCCAAAGTTCACTCAGCTTTCCACCCATTAGTGGTGGGTAAAATGAGTACCACTATTACTGGGGACAAGTTGTGCATGCCGCGACAGGATTGGAGAAGGGCCCACCCCTGCCGTAAGTTACGGTAGAAGCTAAAGAAAAAGGAGCCTTCGGATTTCCTTCGACTTCAGTCGGTCTCTCGTCTATGACCACGATCAAACAAATCTTACCCCTATAATTAAATAGGTTTATCAACTGGGTTGATATGGTAAATTGACCACCGTGAAGAACTCGAAAGCGTTAGTCCTTCGTTAGAGCGAGAGAAGAATTCAATTCGCTCTGATGACGAAGGGCTGACGGTCGAAACGAATGCTTTCAATTTTCTTTACGGTGATCAATTTATCATATCAACCCCAATTGATAAAACCATCTCTTTATTTCACTTCCCCAGCGGCTCGCAGTTTCTTCAGATACTAAACCCCTAAATCTTATCCCTAGTTTGACTGATCCTCTTTTGATGTAGTTATCTTTAAATTCCTCATTCCCAGTGAAGTGTAGACCATGGCCAGTTCACGCTCTTGAGCGCATCATGGGTATTCAAACGTTTGTATGGAAATTCAAAGCCAAATAAACTGTTCATGACTCTACTTTATAGACTTTCGTCTTGATAAACCAAAGAAATAAGCTCAATTTCACAATTGAGATAAACCGGACTTGGTATCTGTTCTTTGGAATTCCTAAATATTGCCTTTGTTGTCTCCATACATTCTCTGTAATTTTGTGCCTTTGGAATTGCAGGAAATGTATGGCAGAAACTTTTTGAAATAAAATTTTGTACAATAGCCATACTCTCCACCTTTATCCTGCCGCACGTTTGAGCTCATATCTTCGGCTTTGGAAAAAAAAAAAAACAAAAATTGAATATCATGAATACTTTTCATCGTCTTGAACTTCCACACAAACCTTTGAATTTCTTTCCATCTTGCCCTGATTACCCATGATGACCTCAAGAGCGTGGATTCGTCCATTGGTAATAAATTTATAGAGCGGGTTTTCTAATTACAGATCCAGATGCTCTTTAGAAGCAAGATTCGATCTATGGGTGAGATCGGACATAAGCATGTATACAGGCGCCGCTGTAGGCAGCCGCTATCAGTTCATTGTAGTGATCTCATCAGACTCACCAAACCCATGAATGAATGAATGAAATGAGGCCTGACCACAACACCGGGAAATCCGTGCCCTGTTCTTTACGAATAGTGTTTGGTTTCTTTTACTTCCCACAGGGTTAGGAACAGTAAAGAGTTGTGAGACAGCTCATACGGTTCTTAGTCCTCATCCGATAAGACTTGAAAGTCTAACGATTTGCAGGTGTAATTACAAAGGCAGCGCTTTCTCCTCAGTTATTTAAAGACCCTGAGTGTAGGTCCGGCCGGAGTTGAAGCCGGGACATCCCTCACGGCAGTCCGATGCTCAGCCAACTTAGTGCAACCGGTTGGCGGGTTAAGTAACTGGAAACATTACATATTTATTGGCTCTGCTGACAATACATGGTGAGAGAAGCCGTAAATGCGTTTTTTTGTCGAGGTGACAAATTTTGAAGTTCCTCTCTAGGGTACTCGTGCAAGGTAGCCGAGAGCTTTTGACCATTTTTTTTTTTTTATCGCTGAACAACAACAATAGAGTGACTTTCGTCAAGGTCATAGAAAAGTCGCTCTAACGACCGCCATAAAAGATTTTAAACCGAAAGCACGAGCAATTTGCAAATTAATGAACGCTCATGAAAACTGATCTTGCTTGCAAGGCTTAAAATTTCATAATCAGTTGAAGATTGAAAACATGGATACTGACCTGAGCCTGAGAGCACAAAATAAAAAGCCTGCGGTATATGCCCTTGCCTTAAGATTGCTCGTTTGGTTTGATGTCTGTAGAGGAGA
>OX421452.1:4105453-4117953 GCA_949126865.1 Montipora capitata | reverse complement strand
GTACGGCCCTCTGGAAGAACCCGGCAATGGATTTACGTTTGCGCTAGCTTGCGCCGTTAAAACGATTTGTCTTTTCAGTTCTGCTCTGACATCAGCATGCCTGAGTCTGTTACTTCTTGGGAACTAAGATTCCGTTAATTGTTTAAAATGAATCCGGCACAGCTTCAGTCCTTTCTTCAACGGCATGTTGAGGTCAGTATACTTCGTCACACCTAGGCAGTTACTTCCAGTGATTTCAGTCTGAATTTGCCTCGATGGATCAGTCTTATATAACTCCACGCCGGTCTATTGAAATTGTAGTCAAGCGTCTAAGGAAGCCATTTTCCCCGCCATGATAGGAACATCTGGCATAAAATAGCCATCGTCAAATATTTGGAAAAAAGTCGCTCCTATCTCAAATGGGCATTAAAACACATTATAAAAATAACGAAGGAAGTTTCCGTCTCGTGGTGGAATGAAACTTGGCACGATATCAGAAGTACAACAGTCGAAAAGTTCCAAGCTCTTCTGGTCTGTGTTCGTTGATTTAAATTGTCTCCTATACGAGCTAGTGCCCTTCCAAACTCCCGGCTGGCGTTAGTTCTTGTATGTTCGAAACTTGTTGATGACGAAGCTACGGAATCCATGTCAGATTCGTAAAATATTCTTCGGAGCATGCTTGGTGAGTTTCACTAGTTAGTTTCTTTGCCTGTTTCAAGTTGTAGCTTTTTTTCTAGTGATAAAAAAGAAAAACGACGTACAGTATTTATACAAATTCTTCGCCGTTTGTACTGGAGCAGTACAAAAGGAAGGATATGCTTGTCGTCAAATATGACCTCATCAGTCGCAATTAACATGACAGCCATGCACGTACTAAAGTAGAAGGTCTTAATCCACAACATGGAGTTTACGCATTTGAAATAAAATAAACAGATGAGATATTTACAGTTAGGGAAGTTCCCACGGTGCTCCACAAACTGAATTACGTCAACGAAGACTCGGGCAATTCGTCAAAATTTATTGTTTTGCTGAACTTACTGGTAGGGAGTTCGCAAATCGGTCAGTGTAAAACGCAGATTGCAGACCGGTGGTAAAATGCAGACTGAGGGTAAAATAAATATTAATAATAAAAAAACGATAAAATAAAGAGTGTTTGAAACACAATCCTGTTTTACAAGTCAGCAACTCACATTATCATGACTGCAGGTCGCTGCACCTTTTGGGGACTTTGTTAAGAGTCCATGGAAAATGCGATCGTTGAAATCATCTGTGCTTTGCTTTTGCGTTTCCAGATGCATGTATATGTTCAAAGTTATTTCTCACACCAGTGCATGGAGCGATATCGATCGAAAAACCAACAATTATTACTTGGAATACCTGAAAGGAATCCGAGTTATAATGATCCCCGGGTTGTCGTTTTTCGGTGATATTGGCTTAAACCGACTGAAAAGTTAAATTGTTGCAAAATCCACGTTAACGTTATCTCTGTCTTTGTTAATTGGTATTGTAGCCACGCGTGTCGAAATAAATTGAGTTATGGGGTAATTACTCGGTGAGTTTGCTCAGGGCAGTAGAATTACGGGGTGGTGATTTCTTTGCCTAAAAGGCAACTCACTTGACGAAACTATACTTTTTCCAACACCAACAAGGATTGAAACAGAGTTCGATGAAAATTCGGATTTAAAACATGCGGTGGGGCAACCAAAGCGATGGAGCCGTGTTGGGGTTTCAGTGTGAAAGTACGAACGGGTACGAACACTCTTTATTTTATCCTTATGACTTGTTTTTCATTATTAATATTTTATTTTACCCTCAGGCTGCATTTTGCCCCTGGTCTGCAGTCTGCTGTCTGCATTTTACCCTCAGTCTGCATTTAACCCCCGGTCTGCAATATGAAGTCTGCAGTCTGCGTTTTACACTGACCGGTTCAGAAATGGAGTAAGTTCCGTCCGTTTAATTATTTGTGTTTTTTTGTTTTCCTATATCATTAGTTACCGGTCTTTTAATGCCAGAAGCTTTGATATCGCGTTGACAAAAACTGGCTTAAATAAAACGCGACGGAACACGCCTCTTTGCAAAGCAAGGTCGAGAAAACGATTTTTGATTCGCTTACATGATTTGCCCTAATTTATTGGAACACTTCCAAACAACATCATCATGTTGTATGGTAAAAGATATCAAGAAATATAAGGGATTTCGATGCTTTTCCCTGAAACAAGGTGAATACATTCATACCAGCGTTTTCTACGACAGTATTACTTTATGGTCATTGAATAATAGAATTGTCTGTAATGATACAAATTTAAAATGTTACTTGTAACAAACGATTTGAAGTTTACACCAACACCAAAGAAGGCGATTTCTGTGAAAAATTGTTGTGATAGCAAAAAGTTGAGATGAGAAAAAAAGGTGTCTTTCCCAATTCAGTGTTTCAGAAAGAGAATCGTATAAACACAACAAGTGCACGATAATTTCGTAAATATAACTGCATGAATGTGAAATACAAGGATACGAACGAGCCCCTCGCTTTGGCATACCTTTCGCTCAACTGAAATGAGCGCAAGAACCTCACCCAAATGTAAGTAAGTAGCCGGCTTTAAGTCGTTTAGGCGTTTCTCGTTTTGTAAGCGATTGCCTTCTTTCGTCTTCGGTCTATATTGATCCCCCAAATCGATCAGGGCTAACGTTATGGTCTCTTGTAAGCTTGTTTTACCCTATTTATCGTGAACCCAACTCTTTAAATAGTCTGTTCCGTGGCGGAGTCTTGGCGCCTAAGCGCTGCCAGAGAGAATTGAGTCAGCTTGGCTTTGAATTTCATTAGCAGTAAATACCCTTAACGCGCCTTACCGTCGCCTGTTTTTTGTAAACATTCCGTGCAACGTATTATACAAGAAAAGCGATCACGCACAGATTTCTACGTGTTTTTATATTTCTCTTTATGTTATAGTTCTGGTATGGCGTGTTGCAATCGTTTTCCCCATATTTGGTTTCACAAGGAGTTGACACACTAGAATTAACTGTCAAAAATTCTTTCCCATCATTGTAGTAGTAACGATATTAATTTGATTCGGAACAAAGCTCTGTGTTTTTAAGTGTTGATTGTTTTATTCCACGCAGTTTCCCGCCTTCGGCTGGGTCGCGTGCTGGGTTTCGACTCCGCAATGTCAGGGTCACTTTAATTCCAAGCACTGGGCAACAGGTCTCGAGTGTTTCTTTGCGGTTCGATGTTGCATTCGAAAACAATCCTTTGGTCAAGTATTATACAATTGGTGGTTTTCATTTCAAAACAAGGCCTAATTTTCTCAAGGATTTGGAACCAGTGGAACGTCGAGCGGTTGTGAGACACTTGTCAGCTGCAACAATATGTCAACATAATTTTTTTTGTATTTGATTAACTTTTCCAAAAAGTTGCGGAAGTTTGTCAATTGTATTTTTTCAAGGTCGTAATTCTCTGGACCCCTCCTTCGTAAAAAAAAGGTGAACAAAAGGTCTATTCAGTCTATTTTAAAAATTTACACTATTTGAGATGCGAATAAGCAAACAAACTTATCGCCGAATGCAAGCATATTAACATTCAAACTGATTATCAAACCGTTTTTTCCTGTAGAAGAGCACAGACGAAATTGCTTCCGTTATGTTTTTTTTTTTCGTTGAATTTGGATAATTTTCCACTTCGTTTTCTGTAATGGTAAACCTCAGTCGGATTTTAAGTTATTAAATATTTATAAAACAATGATTCATCATCATTTTTAGGTTAGGGACCCAAAGGCACGTCAGCCAACAATATCCTAAAATATCGATGATGACAAAAAATAGTTTGCTTAAAATCAGTTTTTTTCATTATTGTAAGGTTACTTCTGACTGCGCAAAGCACGCATCACTTTAAAAGATGGTCGACCATTGAAGGCAGCCGGCGTATTTTGAACAAAAATTTAAATTAAACTGGTGGTGGGAAGTGTTGACAAATCAGTTTTATTTTCTTGCGCAGCCCTGCCATGCCAATTTCCGCGAAATTTCAATTTCCCTTGCTAATTGTAATGAGTTGTCTTTTTGATTACACGAAGTTTGGCTCGCAGGGGAAAATCTGGTATCTAGTTTGCCTACATCTGAGCCACAGGAAATTCATTTCGTTTCATTTGATAGTATCTTGCAACTAAACAAACTGAAGTCATAACGTGAGACGTCTCAGCTGATTATAAGAGCTGTTCACGAGCACCAAATCCTTTTATTATTAAAATGCCGTTATACTTCTTTTTGTAGCTGTTATTGCTCCGGCTTAGCCCAGGTGCCGAAATTACCTCTGAAGTGCCGTTCAGCAAAGAAGAAGCGTGGCACAAAATCTCTGAAATCTCAGTTTTATCTTTCCTTACAAGGTCACTCGGAGCCTGGATGGAGTCTTCGTTTCATTTTGTAATTCATATTGGCTACAATCACAAAGCACATGACTCTGAACCGTGTAACTTGCAACTCTTTTCATTGAAATTCAGACTTCAATTTTATGCCCAAATATGGACAAAAATAAGATCGATGCTGCACGCGCAGGAAAATGCGCGAGCTACGTTACATCCAAGTAAGGAAATTTTTAAGGAGGCTCGATGAAAGATACCAAGAAGGATTTTTCATAGTGTAGGCAAACTATAAATATCTTTGCAGCTCTATTGTTGGGTAATACTTTAAGGGCACTTATGACGTCATATCGGATACCACGGCAACACGCCAATTCCTGTGTGTTACGCGCGCTAGTTTTGATTGAAATTTGATTCATTCAACTGACGAGTGTGTGATATTCTCGTCCCCAGAGCCTCCGTTTCCTAAGCCTGAAGACGAGTGGCTCTGGGGACGAGAATAGGTACAATTCAATCCCGTATACATAACGTGACTTCTGTTGTGTAACTCAGGTGCGTGAACTTGAACCATTAGTGACGTCTTGAATCACATGACAACTCTTTAAACCACGTGACGCCATCACCACGCTTCGCGTCCACCATCTTCGTCTTCGATCAAAGAAAGCTCGACGTTTTGCTACAAAATGACTCGTGTTTTTATAGGAAGGCTAGCAATGAATGTTAGAGAAAGTGACGTCGAGAGATTCCTTCAAGGATACGGTAAAGTCAGAGACATAAACTTGAAAAGAGGCTACGGATTTGTGGTGAGAAGAATTAAGCTGAAAACTTTCAGTATGCGCGTGTTCTAGGTTTCCTCAGTTGTCGATAACACATTTACAAGGCTTTGTTTTTTCTCTTCAGGAGTTCGATGATTATCGAGATGCGGACGACGCCGTTGCAGATTTAAATGGGAAGGAATTATTGGGCGAAAGGTCCGAGTTATCAAATTATTTTCAAGCTGCTATTTTGCGCTTAACTATTACATGTCATCGTCCAAAATACAGTTGCATTAGGCTTCACGAATGAGAGCTATAACCGTGAAAATTGTAATTATTACTTTGCACTCTTTTAATTGATTTTTTCGTAAAATGTTGCAGTGGGACGCGCCTTACCGTGGCCACCCAACAAACTTTCACATTCGACAATTACGTGTAATACGTCAACTCAAACAACCCATTCAACGGTGTTCAACTACAACCGTGCGAACTTTGCAAGGAGGGGTGACTGTCAATCAAATTCGCTCACCCTGTTTTAAAAAAAAATTGTTAGGTGACCATGGTAAGGTGCGTCGCACTGTAAGAGGAATTTTTTTTTTTGCTGCTGTAAGTTTTGTACCTAGGTGGCGAATGCATGGTGGATATTTACTGAGCCGCGAAGCGGTATATACTAAAACAGTGAGTTAATATAGCACAAAAAGATGATTTAAACTCATTTATTCCTGCAAAGATTACAATATTTTCAGGTGCAAATCCTGCATGAGTTCCTTGGAGGTGAATAGAGTTTGTGTAGCCAATCAGAGCGCCCCTTAAAACGCCATCTACTGATTTAGTATATACTAAAATATTTTATTTAAAGTTGGGTAGTTATTACACGTTCTTGTTTTTCTTTGTAGAGTTGCTGTGGAGCTAGCCAGAGGTAGAAGGTCTGATGGTGCAAGGCGTTCTGGCGGCAGCTATGGAAGAGGGGGTGGTTATGGTGGTGGAAGGAGACCAGGATGGCTTGACAAGTAATAATAATAATAGTAATAATTTATATTTAAGTGTCAACTATATTAATTTCATCACTGGGGCACTAATTAGGGACAATGTACAGAAGTCAAGTCATATTAGTTTTGTTGGTTGGGTTTTGACGAGAGGGGAAAATTGAACTACCTGGAGAAAAACCTCTCGGGGCAGAGAAGAGAACCAGCAAACTGTTAATTAATCCACATGTGACGCCAAGTCTGGAAATCGAACCCAGGCCACACTGGTGGGTGGCGAGTCCTCTCACCATATCCCTGCTCAAATTAGAAACATCTACTTTGAAGTAACACAGCAAAGCAAGAATTTTTCACAAGCTCTGTCAAGCAGTAAAGTTCTGTTTGTAAAAAAAAGATGATGGTTAATGTAATACAGCTTTTCCCTGTTAGTCTGACCATTCATGGACTCTTCAGTCTTCACAGTAAAGCCAAATTTGAAACCCAATTCCCAACTCATTTCTAGCTCTTTTCCAATCCATTAATGTTAGACTTAAAATAATCTCAAGGAGAGATGGCAAGCACTGATTTTAGTGATGGAGGGATGGCTTAGGTTGCGTAGCTTTCACATCATTTCCAGGGCACAGACTTAAATGTTGGGAATGGTCTGTATACATTATACTTGAAAATTTGGTAAAGAAATCTGTTTAAATTAAAGAACTTTCCAAATGCATTCACTTTTCCAGCATCCCCCTTGTACACAATGTCATATCTTCACTGTAGCACTGTTCATTTCTTGTTTTACTTTTTCTGGTGATCTTCTAGTTTTTTAAGTGCACAGTAGGGTCATTGAGTCCTGTCTGAGCCTGGATTTTTCATGCCTCTTTGGCAGCAGCTACTTAAGTTTGTTCATTAACTACAGTTATCTTTTACCTAATAACAATTTTGTTTTGTATTTGCAGTTCCAATAATAATATTGATTTTTGCAATATTCCAATTTACTTTTTGTGATGTGCTGCGCTTGTATTTACACATGAGTTTTCCCCGTTTCTCCCCAACTGGGGGTCTAGGTATGGTCCACCTGTTAGAACCAAATACCGTGTGGTAGTGGAAAACATGTCAAGTCGCACAAGCTGGCAGGTTTGTTATAGCTGAATAGAAATAATGTTCAAGCTGACAGTTTATAAATACGGAATTATGCACTGTATTCCCCAGTACTCTCTCTCTACATGTACAACTGTACATGGTTTCAAGTTAATCAATCTTCTTTGGCCACCACTGCTGCTATATTGAATTCACACATTTAGGTTTGCCATGTTTGTCACCAGTCATCACGGCAGTGCTGGGATACAAAACCTTTTGGTTAAAAAATCGGCGTAGGCATTCAAAGTTAACTGAAGGGTAAGGGAGATGGCCCCTTGAGTCACTTCATTTTAGCTTCAAAACTCCTGTTGGTTTGGGTAATGGTTAGGGTACATGTTCCCACACCAAGCACCATGTTAGAACTGTTAAAAACAAACAAAATTTTTTTATGAAGGTTGTAAACTGTGTTGGTTTTAAGGTTATGGTAATGGCTCTCTTAAGTTTGAGATCAAGGAAGAACGTTTACTCTACCAATGGCATATTCCCATTTTACTTTCCATTTATTTATTTGTTGACAGGGCTTTAAGGAATAAGCGCTTGATATTGACTAATCAAACTGTACAAAAGATGTTGGATGTTTTCCTTAACTGAGAGATGTTCCTTTTCTGTGTCACACTGCCTTACGACGGTTGTGAAAGCTTGCAAATTAACGATGAGTTTGAAGTGCGAAAATACTATGTTATGGGTACAGTGATAGATGGGAAGCCAACTTGTGGTCTCTGAAGATACTAAGCCAGGATACTAAACTAAATCTGTGATTTGTGAGAATTTGACAAAGGTATTGTCCAGGTAAGGTACAGAGAGAAGCTGACAATAACCTCCATTTGTGGGTCACTGACAAATCATAGAAGATTAGATTCAACTGTAAGACTGTTGGTTGGATTTTGTGCAAAACTAAAGTTTGAACTGTTTAATTTTGTCCCATTGGATTGGATTCATTCAAGTTAGTAATAATTTCAATGAGCTCCTGTACTATTTTTATAAGTGTGCATTGCACAGATTTTTTTAAACTATTTATTGAAGTAAACACATTTTCACCAAAAAACCGCATTCAATTGACTGGCTGTATCAGTGTCACGTGGACTTTTGATGCATCTTGATGAGGTTAAGCATTATGAACATTGAGTTACTTTTAGTCATTTTATGAACAAGCTAATTTCAGATGCAGCATTTGCCTTGTGTTTTAACAATCTTCCACATACTTTTTTGTCTAGGACTTGAAGGACCACCTTAGACAGGTTAGCAGCAATTCAAAACTGACTTATGCTGATGCTCACAAGAAGAGGATTGGAGAAGGGTAAGTTGTGTACCTGTTACAATTGTGTAACTGAGTTACAGAGTGTTGCACCTGAATTTTAATGGTGTTGTCTCCTAGAATACTTGAATACCTCCTTCAAAGGTACAACCTCACGTCTTCTGGGATGGGTTACATTAGGGTTAGTTGGATCAACTGTACCTGTCGTGGCCATAAATAAGATTGTTAACTTGAATTCACACTGATCACAAAGACACAAAGTTGCCGATTTGTAGTTTGCCTTTGTTTTTGCGATAATATTGTGTGGGCCATACATGTATGTAATAAAATTAATGTTAACTGCATCACCTTCATAACAGCAACACAAAATTTAATGTCAAGTAAAGGTGAAAAAAGATAGCAGTGTGCACACTTTACATGTACACCTAAACAAGTGTTAGGTGTAGTTCCTTGCTATTTGGAAAAGTGGGAATGTCTTATTATTTACTGTTTATAAAAAGAGTTCTGAATTGGGACATGCATTGTATTGCCTTCATCCCAGGAGACCAGGAACTGAAACCATCAATACTTATTAATTTTATTGATGCTGTAAAGGAGGCAGTAGTTACATGTACAAGTTTTATTCACTTATTAAGGCCTAAAAATTGGTCCAATTCAGGTATCTATATCTTGATCTCTCTAAATCTTTTTGTTAGAGCTGTGGAATTTGAGACTCGGGAAGACATGATGGAATGCATAAGGAAAGCAGATAACACAGAGCTTAATGGCAGAAAAATCAGACTTACAGAGGTGAATATTGGTACATGTAAAGGGCTCTTGGTTACACAGATAAAGTAAACTGCTGTTTAATGTTCTGGCTGGACCCAAGGCTGCTGCCTAAAAAAATTTTCTGGTAACCCTTAGGGCTTCCAACATTAAAAGTTAGAAGCCTGTCATATTTTAAAGATCCCAGAATTAATGAACCCAGCTCCCTCTTCCCACAAGAAAGTGAGGATGAATAACCTTGTGATAAGTTACCATGTAGGTGCCCGTTCAGGCCACTTGTGCAGAAATTTGGTCGCACATGCTTGCAAATAAGGCGCCCCAGGCGACCGTTAGGCAGCAGCCTTGGGACTACTACAAATTTGATTAAAAATTTAATCAGTTTACTTTTAAAATGCGTAATCATGAGATGTATAACTACACTAGAATATGCCTGGGTGTATTACTTGTACTTAATATGCAATGCATTATAAGGTGCATTTGCAATGTTTTTCTAAGTGGGGGAACATGCACTCCTCTAAAAGCCAGTGGAGTTGCAGTACATTCGTGATACCCCTTTCCACCTTGTGTATTCACTAGAGTTATATATGTTTAGAATGCCATAAAGGGCAACAAGTGAGGCATCTTTTTCTTAATGAAACATGTGTCCTTTGCAGGATAAAGATCATGGCTCTCCACCCAGACGCAGCTACAGCAGGAGGTCCAGGTCCAGGTCTCGATCAAGATCTCGTTCACGTTCCCGCTCAAGGTCCCGATCCCCCAAGAGGCGATCAAGGTGAAAACACTTCCATAGGTTTCATTCCTCAGGCACCCAAGGACACTCCAGTTGACGAGTAAAATCGTCTGACGTTAGAGTAAAATCTGTGAAGTCTCAGTCCCGGAAGTCAATGGATTAAGCAAATGGGGGTTATACTCTTTTGCCAAAAAAGGGTTAGGTTTACAACACTGATTCAACACGGAATCCATCCTTGACATGAAAAAACTGTACACTTCAAGGAAACACAAACCAATACACTACTACAAAAACCACCATCCGTGGAATGGGCCAGAATTTGAGTCACTATCCTACCCACTTTCGCTTGTAAACAGTTCAAATTATCACAAGGTGTTGTGTTCGACACAATAATAATAATTTTTATTATATGCAGAATGTCTTTCATAGGTTAATCTTACAAAATCGTTGCATGCTGTGCTAGTGTTTTTCATTTTGGCACATCTCTATGCCTGTGAAAGGATGTAAAATGATCAATTTGAGGAGTGGAACATACTTCTCTTAAAATACGTTCTGGATTCGGATTGACTTAAACAATAATATTGTTTTTATGCTCCCTATCAACCCAAGTTTACCTCCTTTTTCTTGTACATTGTAGGTCAGAATCTCGCTCCAAGAGTCGTTCCGCCTCCCGATCACCTGTACCAGAGCAGAGAGTTTCTCGCTCTCCATCTCCCAGAGCACCAAGGGAAGCTTCACCTGGTGAAAAGCGTGATGAAAGTGATGACTGAAGCATTTCCTACTGTTTGCTCACAGTTTATTTTTTATTGTAGTTAGTGTTCATTAAAGTTCTATGAAAGCACCTACACATACAGTAGTTTTGTTTACATTGTAGATATTTACAGTGCAAAAGGTTGCATTAATACATTTCTAGTTCTGGTCTAGCCAAAAACGTTGGAAGGCTTGGCACTGCATTTTAGTTTATTCAGACTGTAAAACTGTTGTAGGCTTTTGTATTGTCTTTTGGCCACTTAAGGAGGCAAAGTGACTTCTCAACTTCTGTTTTATTAGTAGTTTAAGTGGACATGAATCAAAACTGACATGAGAAGGGAAGAGATAGTGTGAAGAATGATGATTATAACAATACATGTAATTTATGAAGTTTATTCATTTCAACTGAAGTCATGTTTGTTTTAGAATAAAGTGTTGAATACCATTTTTTACTTGTTTTTACCCTAACTGCAACTGTAGATAACTGTACATGTATAATTCTATAGCTAGCAGTCTTTTGTCTTCCATAATGGTGGAAAATGGCAATTATCAAGAATAATTTATTGCTTGCACCACAAACTTCCTGTATCTTCCAAAGAACCACTCCTTTATTACATCTTTAAGAATCAATAATTTTCAAAGAATTAAGTTCAGTCTGAGACTTTGAAGTTAGCAGTTGACATCCAAGATACACACAAGGCCATTTAACTGAAATATTGCTTGTCATATTACAACTTGCTTGAGGGGTTGTTCTAAATATCCTGCAAGGGCTACTGTCTGTAAAAGAAAAGACAAAGAAGATCAGCATTCAAAAGCTTCCTGTGGAGAATATGAAATTTTAATGTTTAACTGCCAATTGGACCTCAGAGGGTTGGTGCTCGGTAAAAGTGAATCATCTACTCACTAACTTAAAATTTCATCGAGAAACTGCAGCTTATAATACATGCAAAACACTAGACATTTAATGACGCATACAATCATCTGGCGTTGGGGGTCAATGGGTTAAAATCATAGCTTAAAACTTGGGTCACTTAGTCAACATAGTCTTGAAATTAGAAGAAAAATAAATATTGATTTTTCGGTCATAGCAGCACTTTAAAGTACCCAGCTAATCTGATAGCTCTGACACTTGACTGATGTGTCGAAAGAGAAAGTAACTCCAAGAACTCAAGCTCACATTCTTGTGAAGTTATAAAGTGAAGTCTGGTACCAATGGTTGGCTGTAAAAAGTAATGTACAATGAAGCACTTTCAAATGCTGTCTTAGTAGTCACATCTGTAAAATAATGTTTTTACAATGACGGCAAAATTCTCATGCACCCATTGGCTAATTTTTATTGTCAATAAGCGGACAGCCAAATTTATAACTTATGCGATATTGCTTACATCAGATTGAAGTTTCTCCCATTTTTGTTTCCCGTTCTTCTCCTGTTTTGACTTAATTTTGACCCATCTGCCTTTTTGTTAGTGTAAAAAACAAATTGGTGTCAGTTTTTCATGTGCCTGTCCTGTTATTGATCATGAATTTCGTCATAACATTGTCAAAGTAGCTGTGGATCCACAAGGCGATCAATAGACCTAATTGGCTAACTCAATGTTGTACCCAATTCAAATCTCCCGGGACTAAGATTCTTTGTGTATTGTATTTGCATGATAATGTGACATTCATATTTAAATGATATGGAAACACCTGGAACAAAACGTTTTATTCCAAAAGGGTTTGAATTGGGTACAACATTGAGTTAGCCAATTAGGTCTATAAGAGGACAGACGCACGAAAAACTGACACCAATTTGTTAAATAGACCTTCTAGCACCAG
>OX421452.1:4082953-4100453 GCA_949126865.1 Montipora capitata | reverse complement strand
TACTAGTAGCACCCTAACTACTGGCTACAGTGATAGTCCGTGAATTCTGAAACGAAACCAAAACTCTTCAAGTACCTACCCGATTCATCATTAACGACGTTCAATTGCTTGCTGATGTGAAAGGAAAAATATATAAAATACTGATTCTCATAAAGAGAATCTTTTTTATCCATCAATGACACGTGAAATGCACTTGATGTCACCTTGATTCGAGAGATCAATGAAAATCGATGGACCCCTCAAAGAATACGAGAATACGTATGACAATTAAGTGAAACAAAAACAAATCGATTGACATTGTACCCCTTCCTTTCTAGATTTTGACTTCCTGAATGAGTTGGTGTGGCTGTCCAGCAACTGGAAAATAAGCTTACTAGTTGCTCTAGCTTACTAGTTGTTCTCATCATTCGCTAGGGATCCACCCAGCGCACAACATTGGCAATTCATTGGCTCACTCTTCGTGAGTCGGTATGTGGGTTCTTTAACTTCTATTTGGTTAAAAAAATGTCACCAGGCTAGGCCTAAGGTTTATAGTTGTTATCAGAAACGATTTGAAAGCACTTAAAGTTACTAGATTTTCCCCTTATTTTAAACCCAGAGAGTCGGTCCCCAACTGAGACAACCAGCCGGTTCCTCGCTTCCCCAAATTAAAAACACTGCAAGTCCGTGTATTCAAGGAAGCCGAAGGGCCAACATGAGTACCGAATTTATTTAATACAATCTAACTATAATTACCTAATACAGGCTCTAGCACATCAATTTGATAACTTGCTACCGACTTATTACCTACAGGGGCGGATCTAGAAGGGAGGGGGGGGGGGGGGGGGGGGCGGCTTTCTAATACAACTGGTATTCTGCGAAAAAAAAGTCAGTCCGCTACCGCATTCCTTAGAGTGCGCGCCTCCTAAGAAAAATACTGGTCCGCCTCTGACCTATTTGACTTTGATCAAAAACCGAGATGCCATCTTTTTCAAGCAGAAATAATGCGTGATATTCATTTTTATCTAACAAAAATACAAGTTACATTTCTAGATCATTTTATGTTAAATTCGCGTTTTTACAGGCAGAATTCGTTATTAATCCGAAAAACTACTGTTCTATTTTTCGTCTCTTTGATTTCAAAGAGTGAGACGCAACGGCCCGTTGCTACCTACGCAAGTTTTGGACATAAAATATATATCACATATTTTTATATATTCTTTAAAAAAATGCGCCCGGGAAACTTAAAAACACAACACGTTCGAGTTTCTTTTGAAGAAAATCGTTATGAACCAGGACGGGAATGTAAAAATATCGTTTAACATCGTCATTTTTTTTCATGAAGGAATTTTTTAAAAAGCGATTTTAAAGTGAGTGTTACAAAACTGTAACCAAGAAATTTCTGACCAATCACGTAAAACTTGCTCAAAGCGGGGGAAATGCACGCGCATGCCAGTCACGACTGAAGTTGGTTGCTTATTCGTTTAAAAACTACCGCGAGGCATGTGCCATCAGTGATGCATTCGAAAACGCGGAAAATTTCTTTCAACACTCAACTGAAAACCCTTAATTGAGCACCGTAAATGAAAAAAAAAACAAAACAAATGCGCACGTCAATTCATGCTCGTTTTATCCCGACGCACGCGTCGAACTGGCATACTTTGCGTTGCAAAAGCACACATGGTCAAATAAGCCAATAATGAATACCTTAAAGAAAAGCCCGTCCACACGAAAACGATTCGAAAACGCTAACCTACACCTACAGAGCATGCGTGTACGTGCGCTCTCTATAGTATCACGACTCTCTGATGTCACCGTTTTTTCACCTGTCCACACGAATACGGTAAACATTCGTTAAAAAAAAAAAAAACAAGCCCCGTTTTCGAGAATATCCGGATACGTGAGGACGGGCTGTGGATAGCTCTTATAAACCTCTCTAATTATCTTAATAAGCCAATCCTTACGCGAAGCATTTCAATCCGGAAACGCCTTTCGACACTCTACTGAAAACGGCTCCAGAATCAAAGAAAACGTGACACGTCTTTCGAATACTTTTCCGGTTTTTCCGATGGTTACATCCTTTTGGTTAATGGTACCAGACCAGGGCCTGTCGTTTTTAACGGTTGAGAAGAATTATGTAAAAGAGGATAATTTACAACTAAGAAAATACACAAAAGGGGAACGACCATAGAAGAACCTTTTTCATACTGAAATTTTCCCCGGTTTACTAAATCTGAAAACTTTCCCCCCAAAAAATGATCATCTTAGTCAGATCTCTGGATCAAAGGATACCATCGTTACTTAAATTATGTCACAACTGTTGCATTCTGCTTGTATTTGAAAATTATGTGCTCGAGCAATAAAAAACCAGCGAAAAAACAAAAAACAAAAATGATGCCACTTATCAGGGGACCCATAACTAGGAGCGAACAATTCCCATACTAAGCTAGTCTCTCACGCTGATGTTCTTAGGGTTTCGTCACGCGTTCCTCGGGCTCCCCCACGAACGTCTGCTTAAACGAAAAACCACTTCCGTTCGTGGATTACGGACCAATCAGAGGCCGTGCTTTTTAATGCATTCTTTCGTAGCATGTGATTGGCTATCTACAACACAGTTAGTCAATGCTAATTGGTTTCTTTAACGATGAAATGATATATGAACTGGATCATATATGAACTGCGGATTTGAAATCAAGTGAAGCTATGATCCTCGCAGTTATGCACGCAATTTTTGCAATTGCGTAAAGAAGCCTGAAAAATTCAGGACTTCAACTAAATAGAGATAAAACTGTCGGTGAACGGAAGTGGTTTTTCGTTTCAGCAGACGTTCGTGGGGGAGGAACGCGTGACTAAGTTCTCAGAACTTCTGCATGGGAGGCTAGTACTAAGCCTGTGTCACGGCATTTTTACAGACCAATCTATTTTTAGACTACCTTTTCCACAAAAAGAAAACAAAAGCAGTTCCAGTTCGGTGGCACTAAGACGTCAAGTTAGTGGCTTGTGATTGGTCATCGGACTCCTCAAATTCAAACTAAAAATAAATCGGTCTGTGAAAACGCTATGACAAGAATATATGGCCGTTGTTTTCTCCTGGTCATTGGCTCCGCAAATAACGATGTTTTTCTTTCCAGGACTATGACAGTAACCTCCACTCTAAACATCCGGTCCCAAAGTTGATGATCCGTCTCAGATCACAAGAAACGTGAGCCACTGAGAAAATAGTCAATTTGGTAAATCGGAGTAAACCACTCTAGCTTTTCGTTTCCCGCCTCTTCCAAAACAGGACTGCGTGACAAGCAAAGGGTTCACAGTACCGTGGCCTTGGATACCAAAGAACTGTAAACTTGTCGCTTGTCCCTGATAAATTAGGGAGCTTTAGCAACGACGACGGGAACGGCAACGAGAACGTCATCTCAAAACATAAATTTTCATTATTGTTATCACTTTACGACTATTCCAAGCTTTTCCCTCCGGAATGAAAACGTTATGACCGGCGCATAATTTAGGGGAGAAAATGAAAATTTATCTCCAAGTGTTGACGTCTTCCATAAAACCTCAAATTTGACTATTTGACGTTGTTAGAGACCTTAAGAAAGACGACGTCATTGTCATAATTTTGCGATTACTCCAAGTCATGGAAAGTGTGAATGCACATTCCAATAATAAAATTGGTGAGAGCGGTGTGGATGTTGAGAGAGAAAATTGAAAATTCGTCGTCAGGTGCTCGCGCCCTCCACATGACCTCAAATTTGATCATTTCACGTCGTTGTCAAGACGAGAACGGCAAAGAAATGAATCAAAATGTAAAACGCACGTGCAGGGCGTGCAGAGCTATTGTTTTTGCTAATTAAACCTATTGTTTTGTGGTTTTCTCTTAGCCGTCGTCGTCGTCCTTGCTGAAGCACGTGCAGAGTGTGCAAAGCTATTGTTTTTGGCCACTAAATATACAAATTTGTGACGTTTTCGTTGCCGTCGCCGTTGTCGTTCCTTAAGCTCCCTATAGAGGTTTTGCACGGCAATCATGTTGCATGGCAGGAACAATAGATTCTTTTTCCTATGGGAACAAATGTTCTCTCTAATGCAAAACATTTTCATTGCTCCTGCCATGCAACATGGCTGCCGTGCAAAACCTCTATTAAGTAAACCAGCGACCCTCACTGAGCGCCTTCACATGACAGTGTGTCAGGTTTACAAACAAAGTTTCGTAACAGCACAAGCTGTGATCTTATTGGATAATCTTGACCTGGCTCTCATACTACTTCAAGGTATAATTATTTACTTTCTCTTTTTACAGGTTTCGAAGGTGGAGGCGGAGGTGCGTTCACAGGTCTCGGTGGCCCAACCGAAGTCGCGGTGGGCTTGGGGCCTGGTACTGGAGGAGGACTGGAAGAGCCCATGAATTTTACCGATATCGGAGGGGTGCTCCTTTTCTTCTGGGCAGTAGTTGCTCCCAAAGATGAGATTTGCTCAACGTCATTGGTAGAATCTGGTGCTTGAGAACTGAAAGCAATTCACGTGAAACAAAATGCATTACATTCGTTATAATCAAAATAGGGACTTAAAGATCAACGTCGGCGAAAACGTCACTTCAAAATAAAACGCTGCATCATCGTTAAGTCTTTCGCTATTAGGGAGCTTAAGCAACGACGACGGCGACGGCAACGAGAACGTCATCTCAAAATATGAATTCGCGTTATTGTAATCACTTCGTTACTATTTCAACCTTTTTTAATAGGACAAGGGTGTGGTAGTTCCTCACAAATGACTCTGGTCGGAACGGCGCTTAATTTAGGGGAGGAAATGAAAATTTATCCTCAAGTGTTCTTCATAAAACCTCAAACTTGGCCATTTCACGTTGTTGTTTGCTGACGACGGCAAAGAAATGGACAAAAGTGAAAAGATGCACGTGCTGGGGGTGCAAAGCTATTGTTGTTTTTGCCGACTAAATATGCTAATTTGTGACGTTCTCGTTGCCGTCGGCGTTGTCGTTACTTCAAGCTCCCTATTACGTCATGCAATGTGGACGAAGTATCTCAAAAATAAGTTGGTGTGAGTGAGTTAAGTGACAACTCTCTGGTGTTTTGAATCCCTACGGAAACACTGAACAATAGAGCTTGATTTAACACTAGTGTTAGAACAACTTTCATGAGACCTTGAAAAATAAACGTAAAAACAGAATGTAAACAAAAATGAAAAAATTTTAATAGGCCACTTCGGAAAATACCATAATACTCTTTGTTTGTCCCCCCAAATTTTGCATAAGCATTGTTTCCAGTTTCTCTTGGGACTTACAATGGTCCCAAGAGAAAACAAAAACAATGCTTATGCAAAATTTGGGGGGACAAACAAAGAGTATCATTGTATTTTCCGAAGTGGCCTATTGGCTTATCGAACAAAAACAAACGAGCGCGAATTTTCACTGCCAAATTCCAAGTCGATCCTGAATGCACGGACACATGTTGAACCAGCTCCCGAGCGCCCTTAAGTGTTCATGGGTAAACAAATTCCATCCACTCCATTCCATTACCTCGGCTTTGCGAACGCGGATCCAAAACAACGTCATCTCTCCATGGAACTTTCTGGAAAGTCATCGGCATTTCGCTTTGACGTCATTTGAAATGCAATAATGTGATTGGGCAATGGAACTGTTTACTGAGCATATTAGGAGTTTTCTTGGCGGGAATAAGGAGAAGCTTTGTTTTAATCTAGCCAAACATTGGTCCGTGAAATCGTTGTCACGCAGAGTGTTGAAAAGCGTGCCGCACGTGCAGCACGATCTTTTCTCCTCTTTTAACCAATGAAATTATTGTTTTGTGGCGTTGCCGTAGCCGTAACCGACGGGAGGAAATGGGGACTTAACGATCCACTTCGCCCATTCGGTTTCCGAGCAAGAACATAGAATAAAAGAGATTCGCATTTTTATGCTCGCGTTATCGTTCAAACCCCAAATTTCCTTGTTATGCAGCGTACCGCACAAATATGAGCTTAAATGCGTGTCGCTTGTGCAACACGAGTATTTGCTCTCTTTTAACCAACCTTTGCGGCGTTTTCTTCGAGGTCAACGTCGTAGACTTTAAAGTCGCGAATAACAAAACGTGAGGAGGAAAGAAAGCGACAAGTCCATCTTAACCTAAAATGGATTTTCTTTTTTTACTTATCAAACGAAACTTTCGCTCGACCCTTTGTGGAGGCACGCATTTTTGTAAATTTCGTTAACGTACACTCTATAAAAAAACAACGGGAAATGAAGACATTTTTTTACGTTCATTTTCTGCCTTATGTAATCGTGGAATTCTTATGATGGCGCTCAATTATATTCTCAAGTGGCGTTTGCGTCATACTTGTTTAAACTCCCAAATAACCCCTTGATACGACAAATACTCACCTTTCTGTGTGCGCTGACAAATCATCAGGATTCTTGAAACTAATGAGACTAACGACTTCCTCCAAGAAACCACCCGTGACGCTTTTGAACTCGTTTGATTGCTTCTTGTGCTCAAAACACTTATCCGACGGAGGTCGGGTCACGGAGCCATTCGTCTCCACAACAGTCTTCTTAGTGAAGTCAATTTCCCCAGGGAAGAACCATTCATGATGCTGTATTAACGCTTCTACGATCGACGATTGAACACCGGTGTGTTGTACATTGACAACACTGAAGATTTAAAACAATATAAAGAGAAAAAACGATGTGACGGGACGCTGTAGCCTGGTGGTTTGGGTTTATATTTATACCCCCCCTCACTCATACCTTCCGAGCTACATCACTTTTAGTCCCCTCCCCGTGAGACTTATTTATTTTAAACACGTTTGAGTGGGCGTGGGGAGAATGATATAGAGGGTAGGGGGGAAGGGGGGGGGGGGGGGGGAACTTAATAGAGAACGTAAGGTAATGCAAATCCACTTTGATATAATAGAAGTTAAGTAAATTGTAAAATTAGTTTTAATGAATTAAACCCTCCCCTCTGGTGCTTTTCAAGGCCACTGAAACAGATGACAGAAATAAACTCAAATAATTTGAAGAATCCCAGCAGGAGGGAGGCAAATTAGTTGGAGCCGAGAAAATGACCTGGGGATTCTCCAGAACAGGTCACTTTCGATACATTAAAATTCACCTTGAAAGAGCGGTTCAGAGGACAAAGACAAAGTGTGTCTAATGTTTTTGTCCTCTCTGCCTTGCTATCAAGCTGAATATTGATAATCCTCTCGAAAATGGTCCATAGATGGTCTTCAGCTGACGTCACAGCAGCCATGTTGGTGCACAGAACAATAGAGGAAAAATTCACGAGCCATAATTTGCTGTTGTTTTGTGCAACAACAGGGCCGCCTCGTCACGTGATTGAAAACCATCCATGGCTCCAACTCGTGGTGAACCATGGGTTTAAAGTTTGACGCCCTAACCACGCAGGTACGCTGTCTCCTCATAGCAATGTGGCTGCCTCCCCTCAGCTGAGGTCATTATTTACACTTCTTTTAATATGAGCACCACAAGTCTCTGTAAATCCCAACAGAACATGAATTGATATTCCGGCATTTAGTAAACAAATAACACACTCACCCTTGATCTTCGGCTGACCATATAATGTTAGGTGCTATGACAATCGCAATGTTACTTGCATTCATTTTGTTGACTTCACTATTTTTAGAAACTTTCCCTAGAAACTTTATAAGATACCTGAAGAAAATTAAAATAAATAAAAATAAAATCATTGGGAACGAGGGGTTATTTAAATGCCGTTCCCTAAAATAATGAGTGAGGTGCGGGATTGTGGAAAATTAATTCAGTTTTTAAGGGAACGAGACACTTTTGTTCTTTAATGACATGCAAATGAGATGCAAGGTGGTTTTCTGCATTCCAGCACCTAAATTGGCTTTCAGTTGCCTTTTCACTGGCCGGTATACATCGGTTTTCCACTTTCGCATTAGTAAGGAAGTGAAAGAAATAACAGCAGCAATGCCATAGTCAATGAAAAAAATGTGATGTAGATTCAAGGTGTATGTCGATTCAAGATGTTGCCAAACGCACCCTGGTTTAGTTCCAGGTTCCGCATATCTTTACCAACCTCCTCCACAGTTCTACAACTGATGACAAGTTGAAAGTAATGTCACACCTCCATATCTTACCTGAGATTAGCTTTGTACAATGGGGGCATCTTTTCTACAATTGACCAGTATGCTTGCAACCGGGCACCATTGTCTTGAATACTGTGGATGAAAACAGCTTTTTAATGACCAAAAGTTACAAGCTAGAAACAACCAGGGCCTTCCCAACAGGTAAGGCTGGGTTTAAAATAATTTTCGAAAATTAACATGGTAAGTAATGGTAACCTTACTAATAGGACTGAGTGAAGTCCAATTCGGTATGTAATCAACAACAAATTCAAAGGGCAACACAGCGGGAGTCCAATTTGTTTATCACGAGTATGATTACAGACCGAATTGGACAACACAAAGTCCTCTTACCAATATTAATCATAAAAATTACAATTTCGAGAAAAGAAGAGCCAAATTATGAAAGAAAGGGAAAATTTGCATTATTTAAAAGACTGACAAAGGAGGCGAAATTTGTTTAATGTCGCTCTGAAAGAAAGTAAGAAAGAAAGCCCCAATTTAGGAGTCTGTATACTGTTTCTATGGTGATTGAAACCAAGGTTGTAATTGGTTGATTTAAACTACAACATTGAATGTGATTGGCTTGATTGATTCATCACTAATCTACAATAATTCTAGTGTTAGCACCCTATCCATTTCAGGGATCCCATGTGATTAGGAATTGAGGGATGTCATCGGAAAGTAAGCAGCTTTGGGACTTACATAACCTTTTGCATGGGGATCACCACAAGAGATGTCATAGCTTTTAATAATAATTACAATACCCAAACAGGGCAGTCATTAAGAGCCAGGGGGCCAAGGATTTTGTCTTCCTACCTTAAGTTTCATCCCGCCAACTTAAAGAGAGGAACAATAGAATTAACACAACAAATTCACTGCCTTTCCCACCATCTCCAGATCCTATTTCCCTGCCACTTAAAAAGTTAGTGACAGCTCTGCCCAAAATGGAGCAAAAGGCTTGTTCACAGAATACCGGAAATCAGATTTCAACTCAGAAATGCCAAGGTCTGTATCCCCTTTTCTTGCAAAGAGCATTGAATTCCTTAACCATTCCAAATGGCTGGATATTTCACAACAACAAAATGGCTCAGTTCGTGGACTAATGTAGGGAATGAGTTAGAAAGCCCACACTTTCACATTTCTCAGTTTAATTCAACGCAAGTTCCTACATTAGAGTGTACAAAGTTCTTAATTTCCAGCACACCTTTATCTAAAACAATTCTTGAAACCACAGAAAACCGGATGTGACTTGGAGAAAAAAAACAATAACCCTTTGACATAAATGTTAATGTATGTTTGAGTGCTAGTCACTAAAGGTAAACTCAAATTTTGATGTACTGACGCCAGTTTCCGACACATCGAACTACTGTGTGGGAAGTCAAACTTGGGATCATAAAACTTACCTGTGCGCCTTTATCCAATCGTTGTAAAGAGTAAAAGTCATCAGAGGCTCGGGAAGCTCTCTGAGATATTGCTTTAATGCTCCTGAAAATGGAGCAAATGAATTACCATCATAATAACATAGCAAACTAATTCATGATGAAATGTGAAAACTAATTAAAAGGAATCACTGTCAAAACTCGCATACAAGCACCTAGGATTTTCAAGCTCAGGCTGAACAGGTTGTTATACTTTAGGGTAGCTTTTCACAATTCAGGCTGATTAGGTTCTTAATACCGTTCTTTTTTTTTTTGTTCTGAGTTTGTCATTTTGTACCAGTTGGCAGAAATATTGTGCTACTAATACATAATTATTATTTACAGTTTAGCACTTGTATTTTCAACAACAAAAATGCTTGATGAAAAAGCCCTAAGGACTACATCCATATACATTCTAGATTTATTGATTTATTTAATCATTTTCACCACAAAAGAGAAACAGGCTGTGGTGGGGGTCGCACAACAGAGCGAGGCTCCAAATTAAGTGCGCCCTTTTACCCTCCCAACCATGACATAGCACAGAAGACAGACCACAACACCGGGAACTACATGCCCTACTCTTTGTGACAAGTGTGTGGGTTCTTTTACGTCCCACAGGATTATGAACATTGAAGGGTTGTGAGACGGGGCCTACGGTTTATTGTCCTTATCCTAGAAGACTACAGAGTCTAACCATTTGCAGATGTAATTACAAAGGCAGCACTTTCTCCTCAGTTATTTAAACACCCTGAGTGTTGGTCCGGCGACCTCCCGAATGACAGCCCAGTGTTCAACCAACTGAGCCACCGGTGCGCAGATATATATGTATTTTACACTGTATATTTTCACATATACTTTCCTAATTATTGAATATAATTATATTTAGTATATACTCACTCAGTGATCTTGGTGTTTCAAGCAATCTGATTGGTTCGCTATCTCGGAGTAATTGAGCATTATTCACTCCCTACGGAGTGAATAATGCTTGATCCAAACAAAACAAAATGGTCGGCGTAAACTTGCCAGCATTATGAATCGGAAATATTGAGAATACAAAATGATGCTGTGCTACAGAAGACAAAGAAAGCCACAAAATTTGGCCTTAAAGTTTTCAAGGGTAAGAGAAGAGTTCATACTTTTGCCAACTAGTGCTTGACTTCGTTTTTCCAGATAAATATTGCTGAAAATTAAACAATCTTCACGCCAACAATTTGTTTCACTCAGAGTCATTCTCTCTTGTAGGGCTGGTCACCCACCAAAACAAATTTGTTACTGAAATCGAGGAATTAAAAAAATGTCTAAGAAAGTTTTGAACGGCTGCAAGGAAACAAGACGGGTCATTTTACAACAAACGAACGCTCAACTCAATTACGGCTCAGCTGCCATTTCATGTGGATCCTTTACCAACTGCACTTTCAATTTCCATTTCAAATGAACCATTTTGCTGTTTGTGACGAGGATTTTAATGAAGGTTATTTAGATTTGCCATGTTTGAAGCTTCTGTAAACACTTTCGCACATGCTTTGTGCCGCTTGCACGTTTTCCACGCATGAATTGAGATGTCAATTAAATCGACTTTGGATGGTTTTCTTCTGCAAATGTTGTTGAGATCACTTCATGAGCATAATTTTATACTTAAACAATTATTCTTTTCAATCTCGGTGAATAGTGGCAGAATATTTACCCCGCCGCTTCGCAACTCGGTAAATATTCTGCCACCTCGATTTCAAAGAATAATTGTTAAGTATTATTTTTTTTCACATTATTATTATTTTCACACGCACAAAACTGGGTGTTAGTTAACTGCATGGCTCAGATGATAAAACAATCAAGGTCCAAGAAAAGCAACTATGTTTCATTCACTTTAGATATTTAGATTTTAAATCATCTATACATGTAGCTTTATGAAAAACATATTTCTAGTGAAATCCAAACAAATGTAAATCAAAGAAAACATAATTTTATACACAATAACCTTTTGTCAGAAGTTTCTCACACAATTAAAATCCAGAATTTGGCCATCAAAATTGGAGTGATCTTTTGTATATAAGAACCTATTTTTCATTGCCAGGCTGAACAGGTTCTTATATTTTTGGGTATTTAAATGCGGAATTTTAGCCTGTAGGTTCTTAAATCACTAGGTTCTTACTGTGGTTTAGGGGTCAATGAGTTAGTTAGATAAGCAAATATCAGAGTTTAACTGAAAAATTGCAAGTTCAAAAATAATTCAAATAACACAACAACAAACAAACAAACAAAAATGCCAATACAAGGTTCTTCAATTTTTAATTAAGATAATTATTGTTTTGTTGTTTTGATAATGAAAACATACCTGTCACAATGTGAACATCATTTTCAAACTCTCCTAAATGAACTAAACCAGCATCAAACTCAGCCTGAAAAATAAGAAACCATTACTGGCATCTTCTGAATCTTAAAAATTATGAGCGACATAAAAAGGCTCCATAAAAGAACAGAACACAATTAAGAATGCTTCATTACAAAGAACTAATTTATGCTTACCGTGAGTTTTCTGATTTTCACAGCACTTCCTGCAAGTCTAAAAAGACCCTATTAAAGGAAAGAAAAAAAAGCAAAGTGAGCAAGGAATCAGTCCTAATGAGAGGAAAAAAAGAGACATCATGGCAACTGGTATTAAAAAGAAATGAAAGTATTAGAGAGTATAAACTCATGATCACTCATTTCTAGCCTCAAGCTCCAACTGAGGACAAGTGGTTGACCAATAAAAGAAGATCAAAAATCAAGAGCAGACTAGAAAACCAACAAACTAGATACCCGTAAAATCACTGCGACGTCGAGTCAGAGAATCAGACACAGGACACGTCATTGATAAAAGGCGGGGCTCTCACCACTGTATTTACATGTTTGTTTGTTATTTATTTGTTTGAGCAGGTTGACGTTTTGGCAGCTATTCAGCTGATGTGGACCTCCTATACCCACCCACCCACATAATCACAGAGGACAGCCACAACACCAGGAACTTCATCCCCTACTCTTCTTGAATAGTGTGTGGGTTCTTTAACGTCCCACAGGGAACTAATTAATGAACATGGAAGTTATTTGTGAGACCGGGCCTACAGTTTATAGTCCTTATCTGAGAAGACTTGAAAGTCTAACCATTTGCGGATGTAATTACAAAGGCAGCACTTTCTCCTCAGTTATTTAAAGACCCTGAGTGTTGGTCCGGCCGGAGTCGAACTCACGACCTCCCGCATGGCAGCCCAGTGCTCAACCAACTGAGCCACCGGTGCACGTGTAGTATTATTTTTGAAATGCAAAGAATAACCTGAACATCCATAGCTTCTTTGTAGAGAAATGTAACACATTCTTCAATTACAAATGCGATTTCTCTCTCCTGTATTCTGAGGTGGTCTTCCAATGGGCAGCCATAGATGGGTTGAAGTTCAGATTCATCTAATTCAAGTTAGACAATAATAGAATGAATTAGACAAACAGGGTTCATACTCTTTTAAGCACTTCAAATTCCTTGACTTTCCATGACTTTTTCCACAACCTTTCCATGACCCTAAGTTTAACTGTCACATAAGAAAATTTTCAAAACTACATACATGTATCCTTATTTTAGGATATTACGCAGATCAAATTTGAACAAATTAACAACCTCTTTCCGCCAAACTTCCGATTGTTTGATAGAAACTTGCAGTTATTTCATTTTATCCTTGCTTTGACAACTGCAATGATTAATTTACCATTCATAATTATAATTTTCCATGACTTTCCATGACTGGAAAAAAATTCCATGACTTTCCAGGCCTGGAAAATGAAATTCTTAAATTCCATGACCCGTACGAACCCTGACAGATCAAGCACAGCAAATTTAGCGGTGTTTGAGGTTCTATGTAAGTATTAAAAGAACATAAACTACATGTAGCTTACCCAGTAAAGATCTTACAGTTGGCAGAATGCTGTCAAGAGCTGCAACTGATCTCTTGTGATAGTCCAGCTGTGCTTCCATGTACTGAAAGATTTGACAGGAGAGAAGATAATAATTATTATTTAAAGACAAGCAAGGGAACTCCACACACTAAATTCTAAATTATTTATTTTCAAGAATAACACTTAGTCCTCAACAAGAATTCCTTATGTACAAAAAAGTCATGTACATTGTCTTGTTACTTGTCAATTTTTGAATAATTAACTATTGAGATAGGTTCATACTTCCCAAAAGGGATTAGAAACTACATTATGTCATGTACATGTAATGTTCATTCATTCCACCTGCAGTCAAAAGGTTTGACATTGAAACTACATAATTGAAACTACATAATGTCATGTACATGTAATGTTCATTCATTCCACCTGCAGTCAAAATGTTCGACATTGCAATGTGGTTCCAACAGTTTTCATCACAGGTCGGCAAAAGTTCCCTTTCTGTTGATAAGACAGTTTTGGTATGTAATTTGCTCTCTTTTATGAAACGTTTTCACAAGCAGCCTTTGTCAATTTTTTTTGTTCGAGTAAGAAAAACAAGAACCACTGGACGGCATTACTTCTCTTTTATTTGCTATCAGTAACAAGTAGTTCATTTCTCCTAGACCCTTCAACTTCATTACAATGTACCTTGATTATCCAGTTGGCATACTCTCCTTCCCTTGAAACAAATTTTAAGAGCTCTGTAGTCAGAATATCCTGCAAACAAAATGTCACACAACAATAAAATTATTAACCATGTCACAGTCATGTCTGAGTAACCTGGCCTAGGAATGAACGTGAGATTAAAGATGAGTTTGTTTTTATACAAGAAGCATACACATGTACACCCTTTATTGAAATTAAGGTCTTTTAAAAGGTGGCCAAGCTATTAAGTGCTCATTATCCCATTGATTCCTGGGGGTTCCCCACTGACGAGTAAAATTGTCTGGCGTTAGATAGAGTAAAATCGTCTGGCATTAGACAGAGTAAAATAACAAGTATGGCCGGTTTCGGCCGGTTTAGGGGTGAATGGGTTATATAAATTACATGTATTATCTGGTTTTAAAAAGACTCATTAATAATTCATGAGCCTAACAGCCTATCAAAACACCGCTAAAACGTCTCGTGTATGAGCTTTACATGTATATCCTGATAAAACACTCCTTGTTAGTATTCTTTATATAAAGAAAAGGCATAGCTTGTTTTTCTTGTATGCTAACATTCACCTCTCACAATTTGAACCATTGTTTTGAGTCCAGAGGGACATGCTCTTTGTGGAATGTTTTTTAAGCCGTTCAAAAAACTCGCAGCACATGTTTTATTGGGTCTAAAAACACTCAGCTATGCCTCGTGTTTTTAAACCCCGATAAAACACTGCTGCTCGTTTTTTAAACATTACATAATAATAATAATAATAATAATAATAATAATAATAATAATAATAATAATAACAATGCTGACACTGATCTTAAAGTGGTACTACGACCAAAAAAAACAATTCTTTTTTTTCTTTGGATTTCAAAACTATGTTAACTAAACACTAACTGATCCAAGTTTTAAGTTCTGATTTTAAAAAGACACTTGTTTATTTTAACTGGAATTTTCTTATTTATTGGTCCGCCATTGCTAACTTTAAAATCTTGAGAGAGTTGGGTCAAGGAGAAAATGACGTCAAAGACTCACTAGTTTAAGAATGCAATGCGTGTGTACGCGGCCGAATTAATATGCAGCACGGGAGTTTCGGGCTTTCAGACTTTTAAACCCGTGTTTTGCATATGTAATAAATTGCGTTTACACGCTGAAATTTTAAGCTAGTGAGTAAATGACTTCATTTTCTCTATATACAACCCTCTGAGGTCCAATCGGCCATTTTTGAACGTGAGTAATGGTGGACCGTGAAATCCAAAACTTACACTAAAAATAAACAGCCTTTGGATAAAACTCAAAGCTCAAAATTTTGCCAGTTAGGTGTTAAGCAAACACGCTTTCAAAATCTGAAGAAAAAAAGGAAATGATTTTTTGATCATAGTACCACTTTAAGCAAATAGCTTGTGTCTCTCCTTCTTCTATTATTTTTTCATCTAGATTAAATAATTTTAAGCATAAACTCTTTATATCATTCCTTAAGTTTGCTAGTAGTGTTTCTCATCTTGAAGAATTAATGTGTCATGGGTGTCGTTTTTCTCTTTATTGTAACTGTATTAGAAAGTAATTAGCGTAGATCACATACCTTACATCTATGTTAAACCATACATTTGTCTAGTTTTAGTTTCTATTGTAGTAAGTCGTATACTGCTGATTAGGCATTGTTTTATAATTATTATGTGTATTTTGTGCCGTTGTGAAGCCCGTAAGTTAGATAACTCATTGGGTTAATTACGTTACCTTCGTTAAATAAAGAATGTTGTATTGTATTGTATAATAATAATAATAATAATAATAATCACTTTTAAATTATTTCTCAAGATTATTAACATTTGCTGGATCGGACAAGAGTATTGGTTAGCGAGCAATGTACAAAGGCAAACGAGCCAACAAGCTTGGGGGAAGTCGCTGCGCAGACTTAACCGCACCTCGCAGGAGTGAACCAATTTTAATGAAGGCAAGGCGATAAACCCAACCCATCTCCAAAGGGAGGGAGGGAGGCGAAAAAACTTTAACAAATGCCGACAGCTAGTTGGTTTACTATAGAAGACAAACTGCCAAGTGAACCTTGGACGGCTAACTGAGGCTTTTATAGCTAGACTCTGTCTATTAAAGTAGCCAGCTGTACAGCTTCTACTATGAGCAGGTAGGTATTACACATGCTCTTTAACAGTTGTGAATGAGGCCTTAACAGATTTGGCCAATGCATGTGTACATTATAAACTGAGATCTAGGAACAAAGTCTCTATGTCCTCATTTTTATTTACAACAAAACCATTGATTTTATGACCTTGAACGACCGACTACAAAGAACACGAAGATAACTAACGCGACATGAATAGCCCCTTTTAGTATGGTCATGTTCCATTAACCGTATTTTACTGATGGGGCAGTAAACTCTCATTAAATTCAGATAAGTTAGCAGAGCACAAAGTTAAGAAAAATTCCAGGTTGCCCCTTTTCAAAAGCCGGGCAACCAAATCTGCGAATTTGGCTGCCCTAATAAATCCTTGGTTGCCCATTAGGAAACCCACTACGATTATATTAAACGCTGTGTTGAGATGCAATCACATGGTCACATGGTGCTCAAGCTTGAATATCCCATAGGTCTGGTTCAAGTTTTGGCATTTTTTGAAAATGGCATCTTCGATCTCCATAATGCCAGTGCTACAGTACTGCAATTTCCTATCTGACAGGAAAATTCTCAGTCAGGTGCTGCTTATGATTACTGGTAATTCATTTACTATTTTTGGGTTAGCATTAGATTCCATCCCTCAAACCCACATTTCCCTAATTCTTATTTAACTTACACAACGTACAATCTACTTCTGACAAATCTACTTCAAAGAAACAAACATTTCACTGTGCAGAGAACATTCAGATTAGGCGAGCCAAAGAGTTGAACCCTGCTCGATGGGTTCCCTTGCATATACCAATATCCACTAGACTAATGAGACAAGCTCCTGGAGAATCGAATTTTTTAGAGTATTGACATAGTAGTACCAAAACAAAACAAGTAAAAGCTAACCGTCTTCAAAGTGGTTTTTAGACCTAAATACTGTAGATCAGCGTGGCTTTGCTTTAATAGAAATGATATTTCTTGTTGAACTAAAGCTCTAATTCTGCCTGTTTTCATTTTTTTTACAGCGGTAAGTTTGACATAATTATTAAGATCTCGTGTAATTGTAAGGAAATGTGCCAGGGTGGTTTTGGTGGATGGAATCTAATGCTAACCCTATTTTTGGCTGGGTTATCCTTTGTTTTTTCCTTGGGCAACCAGGTTTTACCAAAACCTGCTCATCCAGTAAACTTTCTAGTCATCTCAGATCACAGCTAATTAAATTTTTGAAGTTAGCATCACAACATGGTTTACATGACAAATTAAAAACAGT
>OX421452.1:4052953-4072953 GCA_949126865.1 Montipora capitata | reverse complement strand
CTGGCAGGTGCCTAAGTTTTTAGGTGGTCAGTACCATCAACTATGCTAACGTATTGTTATGCTGGAGCAGAGTTTGTATGCATATCATAAGGACAATAAGCTGGCTTGTGGCGCTTGCTTTCCTACATGCCCATGTATCTACACAGTTGTGTTGTGATTGAGTTGGTCGTGTTGTGTCTGATTGGGTAGTGGAGTCAAAATAGGAATTTTACATCCTTCAACTCAAACAAAATGATATTTTGACCTCAAGATTCAAGACAAAAATTGTGACAATCATCAGAACAGTTAGCACACATTGTGAGAATGTGAGCCATGCAAGACGTAAGGTAAACCTAACCCTCACCTATACCTAACCTTTTTTAGGCTTTATTTGAGGCTAAACTGAAACTTTGACTGATAAATCTACGGGGAATCGTAAAGTGATTTATGCCTCTTCACTTGATTTCATATCCGCAGTTCACATATGATCCATTTCATATATCATTTCAACATCAGTCAATGTCATCTCAAACAGTCCTTCTCAGGACTACACTCACCCAGATAATCGTACCTTACTTAATTATGATATGACTCCTGGGTTCAAACCATTCACAACATAATGAATTACTGGGTACTAAGAAATAATGGCCAAAACAACCTGTACATGACTCTAAATCTTGTAAAGGTCTTAATCATGCATAAGTTGCATGTGTAGGCCTTAATTTTTTTAAATTTAAGCACATAATAAAACCGACTTTACATGCCTTGCATGTACAGTGTATGGCTCATACGGCTCGCATGTTTACAGATTGTCAGAATCCTCATCATAACAAAGAGGGGCAGGAATAAGTGTGTCATCTTTTTAGCATTCAGTGTTTTAGCGATAATTGCTTATTATTAGCAGTCGTTTCTCTTGGGCGATCTTGAGGACTTCAAGCTGTTTGCGGTCAGACTCACAAGAGCAGGCTCACTTGGATCATCGTGGTTTTCATCAGCCAGGTGTTTGGAGCAGTTTTCATCATTAGTTTTTGAGCTTTTCCCCACCCCACCCTACCCTAGAGCTATTTTCCCTTTCACTGAGTCCATCAGTGTGACCGGTGCCTGGAATGGGGGCTCATGTCCCTTTTGACTTATGGCTGTTTCTGCTTAGGTGGCCTCATACATCACTGCCAAGCCGGCCACTTCTGCTGGAGAGAACAAACTCAAAAAGGACAGTCACAACATCAGGAACTCTTCTCGAATAGTGTGTGGGTTCTTTAACGTCCCACAGGGAACTTATAAACATGGAAGATATTTGTGAGACGGGGCCTACAGTTGATAGTCCTTATCCGAGAAGACTTGAAAGTCTACCATTTGCGAATAATTACAAAGGTAGCACTTTCTTCTCAGTTATTTTAAGATCCTGAGTGTCGGTCCAGTTGGACTGGAACTCGCGACCTTCCACATGGCGGCCCGATGCTCAACCAACTGAGCCACTGGTGTTCTCACATTATGTGTCTAGTGAAAAGACAGAACAAACTATACAAAACGTATAATCCATATGGGACGAACTTGGGCAATCATTTTTTCTTCGTCTGTTAAATTTGTCTAGTGTAAAGACAATGATAAGACACATAATGCGTCTGGATGAACTATCAGTTTAGAGAGTCTTTGAAGGCGCACCAAATTGGATAGTTCATCCAGAAGCATTATGTGTCTTGTGCTTGTCTTTATACTAGACAGATGCAGAAAAAAAATTTTGCCCAAGTTCGTCCCAGACAAATTATATATGTGCCTCGATACAGCCATTGCTATCCTTGAGCCTTGAAACAAAAGAGAGATTTTGCATTGCATCAACACACAACAGCAAACTAAATGGCAAAATTTGGATGACTGTTTACAGAGAGCAAGAGATTTCTAACTTATATTGTAAAGTTTCTCTGTATGTTGAAAAGTTGCTTGGGGGCCCAAGCTAACAGACAAGGAATAAGCTAAAATCAAACATGTTTCTTTGATTTTAAGCAAAATGGAAATTTCATCCTGAGGTTTTACCACAAAAATTTATCAAAAATGTGATGGCAAGTCTCACTTAACAACACAGGTCACTGGTCAAGGGTTAAAATTTAAACTTAAGATTTAATAGAATTAAGGTTATTAGCATGATTGACCTGTGGCCTGCAACATGACCTTTCTGTGACCTGACTCGACCAGTGACCTGTGATCAAAACAACGTGATCATTGCCCTCCACAGGCCAGGTTACTTAGCAAATAATTTACTAGCCAATAAGTAACATGGCCTATTCTTAAAGTTTCATGGCTCCTCAACTGTCGTAAAGCTCTATTAAATAATTATCAGAAGTTTGAATTAGTAGATGGAAGAGCAAATTGAGGATTTTCAACACTGCCATACAATATTGTAGTAATACTTGCCAGTCTCTTGTCCAAATCCATTCCAGTTCCTTGCATTGAAGCAGTCAACCTCTTGTTGGTTGTTTGACAAGCATGCTTAATCTTATCAACTGTCTTCTCAACCTATGATCCAGGAGAAATTTTAAAAGGGATACAGTTTTAAAAAACACTTCACTTAGCCACGTCAATGTTCCAAAAGTACCCTGTCAAATTTTTGGGAATGGAATGTTCAAAAGGTCTAATAACCTTTTTATATTTATGCTAGGTCTTGGTATATGTACGAGTATTTGTAAATTATCAAGTCTTTGATCAAGCCAAAAACAACACAGTCAGAAAAAGTGGGAGGGGGGAGGGGGGCATCCCTCTACGCGGCCCCTGTTACCCAGTTTCAAACGTCATGCAACAGAGTGTGCAAACCAGAACAAGATACAACATCCATAAATGTTGGTCAAAGGTGTATGACAAGTGCAGAGTGCCGACTGCCTACAAACGACGCTGATATATAGCATTTAAGTCTAAGCACCCATTTAAAATAGCACTGATAAACAGTATTTTAATCTAAGCACCCATTTTAAAACAGTTAGCTTTCAATAACTGTCATTTAGGGTTAGTCTGCAGTCTGCAGTCTGCGGTCTGCGGTCTGCATTCTGCAAGTGTCAGATTCCAGTTGGTCAATGCATCAATGTTGCAATAATCATTGTCCCCTACACTGTAGATGTATGCCTCATGTATATGAAGAAACAAATTCAAAGATCACATTGGCATTTGTCTCACAAGAGCAACCCTTAAAAATATGACATTATAGACTAAAATACTGAATTCAAATTATAAACCAGCCCCTCCCACAAGGAGGAAAATTACTCAATTTGTGTAGCATATATATACATGTAAATTTAATGTACCGTGTCAAACAAAATTAACTACAATTTACCATTGTTATATTTCTAGAAAAACGATGATCAACTTACTTTCCATTTATTTAAAAGTCTTTAAAAGATTTCGAAGTCAGCCGCTCCCAATAGAGTGCCGGCCGATTTTGTGCCGGGTAAACAAGAGTATTTGGTCACATTCTCTATTAAGATCTAAAAGTCCTTTATTTCCGTGTAGCCGAAACTTTCCTGTTAAATGTTTAAAATTTCGATTTTGCCCCCAGCATTAACATGAAAAATTCGAAAGCTAAAAAATTCGAAAGCTAAAATAAATGCTTTACTTAAGCTTACTTGTTGCAAATCATCTGTTAAGATTTCCGTCTTCTCAGCCCTATAATACACAAAAATACCTTTTAATTCCTATTGTGAGGGATTCTAATAGATACATAAACTGACAGATTTATTTTCATTCAAATTATAAACACGAAAATGGGATTAATGGTTAACTTCCGACGAGCCCCTCATTTTCGTATGTTTGAAGAGCACTGTCTTACCTTCCAACTCTTTGATCAGCTAACTGCTTCACGCGATAGAATTGTTTCTTCATTATTACAGAAGCATTTAGGCTTTGTTTCGACTTGGGAAAATTTTAACACAAAGCATCAAATACTCTTCCCTTGGTCACTTTAAGCCATCTCCACCATCTTGGATTCGTATTTCAAAGTTGAGAGCGCAAACATTTTGACCGGCGGAATTTTTGTGACACTGCTATTTTTGTTCACGATCTTTTATCCTCAAAAAGTCTTTAAAGTAATTTTATTACTTTCACGAAACAAAAAGGTAATAAACTAGATAATGGAACAGATAAATTTTGTGGCTATAAAAAATGGTTTCTTATCCAAGAACGTGGGACAAACCGGAAATACGTCATGTTTTGTCATCTGAACACCAAGAGGACCCGGCTGGGGAATGATTGTTATGTTATTGTCAAGCCGGCAACTTGAGAAGTTCCATTGAGTATTTGACAAAGGTTTGTAATAAATTTAGACTCCCTTAAAGGTAAACAAAATGATGATGTCTACACCCTCTGACAGGGAAAAGGCGAAGGATCAAAGCCCACCATTAAAATTTCTTGTGACCCATGAAGGCGCTAGACCCCTCCCCTCCCCAAAGGGTAACACCGTTTTTAACAAGTCATCGCCAGATCGATTTTAACAGATTTTCTATGGTATTTTCAAAGTGTTTCATCTACGATGTTGTGTGTTCAATTTTTGTAATTAAGCTTTCTTTTCGTCGGTATAAAGATAAACGCGAGGAAATTCCGGTTTTGAACCTTCGGGAATCATTTCTCCTGATGAATTAACGAATGATTGTTATGGCGACCCCGATTCCTCTCTTCGCATTTCTTCAGTTGTCTTTGCTGTACATGCTCCAAACTGTTGAAGGTAAGAACTTGTTTTTAAGCGTCTTACCTTTTGAAAGCGGACAATTGTTCGCCATGTTTATCTGCTGTTTGGGATTTACACAACATATCGTGGCGGAAAAGAGCGGAAAGATCTTGTGATGATCATCATTAAATTGTTGCTATGTGGCAGCCAATGTTACAAATTGGAGGTCAATGTTCAAAATCTTGCCAGGACTAGAGGATACATCCCACCAAAAATATTAGCATTGTATTCACCGCGATTTCGGTGTGATTGGTAGCCTACTTTGCCAGAAATTCACACCATTATTACAATGAGACGGTATAATTTTCGTTTGTCCTATGTAATCTTTCTGGATAATCCGCATTTCTCTACGTTTGAAAAATCGGGGAATACACATCTTGTAACGAATTATAAAATCGAAAAGTTAAGTTTTAATTTTTTGTCGAGCATCCGCATATAAGCTAGTTAAGGGGACATTTTAAATTGATTTCAAATGACCTCGATGTTTGTCAATTTGCGGATAAGCAATGTTTTGGACCTTTTCGAATTTCGGCCATTTAGCTTTCGAAGTTTACCAAGAATTTATAAGCTCAATTGTCGATAAATTTTGGTATAGGGCATGCTTCGTTATTTTGTTGCATCAGTATTTTCAGGATTGGCTGAGTTCCAAATCATTAAAATAATTTTCACTTGTGTCCGGCATTCATTTCCTTTTGCCACTTCCCACAAACCGGTGGGTAGGATTATATTCTTTCATGCATCTTATCGATGCTAAAGAGAAGAGAAAAGATTCCGTATTTTTCTCTTAAATTGTTGATCTCAGCTCATGGATGTTTTTTTCACCGAAATTAGGATAATGCGTAAATGTGTACATGTAAATGTTTAACTCCAATGTTAAACAATTGCAACAAAGAACCAATTGCCAGTTGAGAAAGGAAGGAAAGGTAGCAATTCGAAGCCTAATTTTTTTCCTTGTGACAAGTATACCCTTGAATGTGATGTGTTGTGAACACCAACGTATTTTTCAGGGAGGGGTAATTAATTTGTTAATCTTTTAACTCAGTGATTATTCCATTCTTTCCACTTTCTGATTTTTTATTTCAATGCCATTAAAGAATTGAAAAAGCAATTAAAATATGTTTTTATTTCATTAGGTGTTTGGGATTAATCTGCAGACAAAGCACTTAAACCATGTTTCGCATGATGTCACCATTTAAGAGTATTACAACTAAAGATTAATATTGGCTGCTGTGGAAACAATAACTTCTGTAATAAGCTTAATTATTCTATGTTTGGCAAATTTGACTCTCAATATCAATATGACGTCAATGTTTATAAACAGAAAACATTTGCTACAAGGGAAAGACTTGATATTGTCCAGTTAAACAAATGATTGATGAAAAAAAATTGAAGTGGGATATATAATAAGCAAAGTGTACTATTAAATTGAAGTGAAATAAGATGTGATGTGATCAGCCTCTCTCGTAGTAATTATTATTATTAACCTTTTGTACTGTGATGGAGGCTTATAATACTAGAGCAGCGACTAGTTTTTTATTAGATATGCAAATGTGCAATCTTACCAAACTTACCAATATCATCAGATATTGTTCAGGGCAATTTTTTTTAATTTCTTTTTTGCAGGGGGTAATTCAACAGCATCGTTCAGCAATATAACAAATCTAACAGCAAGTAATGGGATTGTGAATCAGCTGATGCCGACTACTACGCCTTCAGACTCTAAAGCTAAGAAAGATGCTTCTTATCCCACCAGTGTGCCCCCAATGTTTAGGTCAGCTTCAAGAAGGAACAGAAATCAGGGAATAGCAATGAATAGCTCATCAATACAAGGACAATCTGGTGGAATAAAGGAAGGTCCAAATAGCACTGAACCTGGTATGGAAGTAGATGGCAAAACTGGAGATCAAGGTACAGAACTATATAGATTTAAAAAAAAAATTCAGCTAACAAGACAAAAGAAAATAAAATGTATTTTATTAAGCCATTGACTCCTTTGGGAGCTAGATTTAACAGATTTTACTCTGTCTAATGCCAGACATTATTATTTTAATCATCCACTTGGGACATCCGAGGGTGCCGTAGGGCCGAATGGGTTAACTGGTACATGTGTATTTCCCTTCCGTTAAATTGTCACAAATTATGTGCAAACATTTATAACATGAAGGAAGTGAAATGAAACACCTGCAGATAAAGAAAAACACTTATTTTGACTTGTATCATCCTGGTTTTACCTTTGAATGTGGGTAATTGCTGGAAGAAGTAGATGTTGATAAGTCATTGTGTTTATAATCTCAAAGTCAACATCTGTAGAACTTGTGCCCCATTTAAGGCTCAGAATTTACCACAATTCTTTTAAATATCCAAGGTAAAAAAATGAAAAAATCCTTTCCTTTTTTGCTTACTTTCTTTGAATAATAATACTGTTCCAAGAAATTATTGCTGCAGGGTTGTTTGAGGGCATCCAAAAGCAACAAACTTTCAAACAATTCCTGTTTCTTCAATTATTTGAAGTTCTTTAATTAATCTTCTTTGGCTTTTATAATTTACAGTGTATTCAATACTTTAACTAGAGGAAGAAACATAAGAAGCTTTAAGTGTTTATAATTAAGTGCTACAATGGATGCTTGAATTAGGGAGGCCTGGACCATCTATTACATGAAATTATCCAAAAAAGATCCTGCAGCAATAAACATTATTGCTTGTGTCAGAATTGTTATAATAATTTCAAGGTCTGCAAGCGAGCAGATAGGATTAGGTTGTAGCTATTGCAGTGGCTCATGTGATTGGTGCAGAAACCATATGACAGTGCAACAGAAACAACAGAGCCTTATCCCAAACACAACAGAGCTGTATCCTATGCTACTCCAATGAAATTACGGATTGTAAAAAAGTACCATGTTATCTGAGAAAATAAGGATTTTTTTCGTTTGAATTTCTTTGGTTATTTAATCACATTTTTTTGCATCCTTTCTTGTCCAGAAGACATTACCAACCTCTTATTAGCCGAATGTAACTTTTTCTTTTTGGCGTTCATTTCTCACTGTAGGTTTTATTTAATGTCTGTTTTACATTTTTTTCAGATGATTTTCCATTCTGGGTGTACATCGTCATTTCCGTTGGAGTGGTTCTTCTTGTTGTCATAGTAGTTATGCTCTACGTAAGAATGAATAGATGGTGAGTGCTACATATTCTCTGGGCATATAGTGAGCACATAAAATTTTTACAGTGCATTTAATTAGGAGAGTCCCAGAATAATATACCATAAAGACTCGTGTATAAGCCACACTCGTGCATAAGCCACACCCCCAACTTTCAAGCCTGAATTTGGGAAAAAATAGGTCCGGAACTTCAAAATGGCACTCATAAGTCAATCAACTCTGAAAATACCTTTTAAAAGCTTCTTTTTAATCAATTTCCCTATTCCCTGTGCCTAAAACAGGTACATGTATGTTTAGGATATTATTTTTTCTGTATTAATTTAGTAAAACAATGACCTGTGGCCTGTGACCTGTAAAAAACCCCAGCCGGTTTATCAAGACATATGGAAGCCATTGATCAGAGAAAAACTTGTTCAATGCTAAACAAGAGTTTAACAACCCCATGGACAAACACGTAGTGAAGGGCAAATGAAACAGTCGGCCATTTGCCTCGTGAGTTCTCCCGAATAGTGTGGTATTTTCTTGCATGTAGTGGAGAAATCAGTGTTGAGCTGATTGGTCTTAGACGACATTGTAAGCAGCTGTGTGGAGGAATGGAGATTCCATGCCAATTAGAGTTAAACTGCTCAAGCAAAGTGCAAGTGGCGAGCAAGATTCGGGTTTAGAACCTAAAGATGCAAACAAACAGCTCCTTTAGGAGCCACCACTTCTACTGAAAGCAGTGATCAACAGCAGGTTTCAATATGTTTAATCTTTAGTTACCGAAGGTTTTCAGTTCAATTTGTGATCCCTACAAGCCAGTTTACTCCCTCTGAAAGCAATGGTCTTGTGTATAAACCGCACCCGCGATTTTTGGCCCAAAACTTAAGCAACAAGAAGATCTTTTAGTTCTTATAACCGCACTTTGAAAAGTTATCTGTTTTCTTACCTCAATACCACTATAGTTGCAACATAGTGCACATTCCAAAGACGTCCTTGTTGATTCACTGATGACTATCGACACAAAATCACCTGATCAATCTGTAGCACAACAACTGAAAGCAACGACTGCACACAAACTTATTGCACAATCACTTATAGCCAAGGTGAAATCTCTGATTGCACCATGAGTCGTAGCCATTGTGAAATCTCCGGTGACTTAATGGTCTTAATTAATCTGGAACTTTCTTTGGGATATGTACGGGTATGAAGGATACGATAATAACACTTTTAACAACTTACAGCTTTCTTTCTTAAAAGTCACGGTTAAATTTAATTGGTTTTTTACAGGAGTAAAGGGCTAGCAAAGTAGTCACACGAGTCACATAATTCAAGAATTATGTTATCCACGGCTATCTTTAGTACGATGCATGGTTAATTCCCTACCAATGAAAGTTGCAACGTCGACACATTCCATAGATGACGTAATGGCCTTTTATGTATTCAATACTTGCTTCGAATCAAGCACTTCAAAAACACAGAAAGGCAATATATTTTGTACTAAATAAAGAGTGGAATATTCATAACATTTTAAGTACATGAACGTTTTAACAGCTTTTGGCGAATAAACATCATAAGTTGCATGATTTGAAGTCCCACTGACTATATGGCCAAGTGGAAGTTTGGGTCAGCTCACCGACACAACGAAAAAAAATGAACAATGTGCAGAGCAAGAACCGCGCTCGGCCCATGGCCGAGCGGTTAAAAAAGGTGCGGCTTATACAAGAGTCTTTACTACTTCCAGTCATGTGGGTGGGTGGGAAGGGGAGGGACTGTTAGCTCAGGTGCTTTGTTTCATAGAAAATCTGTTAATTCCCTATAAATCAACTTATTTGGGCATTGATGGCGATATTTAATTTTGGTCTTTCCCAAAATCATCGTGTTCCACGTCCTGCATTCCACATCTATGCCGAGGACTCATTCATTGCACCTGTTCGGTAGATTAGTTTAAAACACTGACAGAGTTGATTTTATTGCTGTTAAAACAGTAGAATCTTGGTCCTTTTGTGTGCAGGAAAAACCATGGTACATATATGGTCTGGGATGATAACGAGCTGGAGTTGAGCCCCGCTTTCACAAGGTAAGCTTTTAAACTTCTTAAAAATAATACTTTCAAATGAAGGAAGATTTCATCCCGTGGTTGGAAGGCTGAATTTGCATGTGATTGTGCCAGGTTTGACACTGTTATTTTAAAGAATTACCTTGTTGCCTTGTCTCATTTTTCAGATTATTAAAGTGAAGTTGCTTTTAATTAATAATAGTAAATTATTATAATGAGATTGCCTGTGAACTAGCTAGGCTAAGGGAGCATTTAAAATGCATGAAACTAGGAGTGACTATATTCTTTGATAAAATAATATCCTGTTGAGTGCAGCTCTCAGGGGACGTTTGTTGCTGATAAGCATCTGTAGTATTGATTAATATTTAATAGGACTTCTGCCATTGCTGTCAAATTATGTCAGTCAATATTATCAGGAACAGGCCTTCTGAGGGAAACAATAAATAAGCAAATACTCAGATGATCTTACCTTATTAAGTGATGTTATCGTTGTAATTGTTTATTTTCCAGTATTTTTTTTTTTTTACACTGAACATTTTTTCCTCCATCTTTTGTTTTTCACAGGGAGTCTGAGTTTCTCCTGGATAATTTAGCCGGTTAGTTATAAAGTGTGCAACCATTATCAATAGTCCATTTTACAGTTGTGTGCTTAGTAACCTGGCCTATGAATGAAAGTGAGGGTGGAGGTGACCTTGTTTTGATAGAAACCTCACTGCTTTTCTTATGTAAATTCTTACTAATTAGCATATCAACAACCTCATTAACATAAACAAAGGAGGGAAGTCTGTATCGTAACAAGGTCAACACCAGCCTCACTTTCATTTAAAGGTCAGGTAACTTAACACACAACTGTAAAGAGGTCTATGGTATAGAGTGTTTTCACCCATGTGATCAGTAACCTTGTTTTTCCACCGAAACAAAAGAAATTTTTGCATGATAATCGAGCTCAGTTCCCAGAGGATTATTTAGTGATTTGCACTTGGCACGTTAAGTTATTTCACTTACTGGTTTTAATGTATGCAACTATTCTTGGAATTTATTTACCACAGCAAGTTTGCGTGAGTTGAAAGGTGACAACTAAATTAGAAATTCAGAAATATATATAAATCGAAACTGTACTGCAAATGCGCAAATTGCTTTTTTACTTTCCTCCGATCAAGAACGTTAAACACCATCATGGCTGCCGTTCCATTGTTTTGGAAAACCAATATTGCCACCATGAAGTCTGTCAACAATGATTGTTATTAAAAAAGGAAAGGCAAATTCCACCTTTGCCTTCAAATACTTAAATTAGGTACACTAGCTGTATGTCGGGGGCTGGACAATCTGCAAGCTAGCAAGTCTTGTGAGTCATGCAAATTTCACATTGAAGTCTAAGCACCTATATCAAATAGTGCTGATAAACAGTTTTTAAGTCTAAGCACCTATTTTAAAACGGTTAGCTTTCAATAAATGTGTGACTCGCATGTTGGGTTAGGGTTAGACACGTGGCTCACCATGACTCGCAGCTTGTAGCCATGGCTTGCATCCATGACTCACATGGCTTGCTGGCTCGTACGTTGTCCTCACTCGTATGTCGGCTTCCCTTTGGTTGTTCATATCAACCACCAACCACTTGTTTACTTTCATAGCTGACCAAGAGCCAGGGACCCCAGAACTGCAAATCTATGAGATTCCATTGGACTCATTGGGTGTGCAGCGCGTGTACATTGGAACCAAAAAAGTCGCACCCAAAACTGATGAACGCAGAGAAGTTGTGAAGTATAGTAAAACCAAAAAGCAAAGAAGGAAAGTCAAGGATGAGTTTCAAGGCAACGCACTGCCCAGGACTGGCAGAAAAGATCATATTTACAGTTCAGTCAATGATGAAGTCACTAACACGTTAAGTGAAGGTACAAATGTATAAGAGGATCTTTATTTTGTGTATGTGAACAATATACCGGTATATGGGTTATTGTCCAAGCATGAGGTCAAGATGGCTGGATATTGGCCAAGTTCTTTTTTTGCATGTTTATCTTCTCAGCCCACGAACACGCAAAAAAAGAACGAGGCCAATACCCGTCCATCTTGAACTCATGCTTGGTTGATAAAGGATTTATTATATGGGATAAAACACCAAAAAATGATCTTGACCAAGCAAGAAAATTATACCGAGCGGGCAAAATAGCTCCATCTTGCACGCAGCTCAGGTAGCCAATCAAACTGTGGGATTTGGTTCATCTTGCCCAGTCATGGAGCTAGTCATATAATAAAAGAGTATATTGACAGCGAATGTGGCATGGTACACACCTATTGTCCTTACAGTACTGTACTCTAAACTACTGTCAATTATATATTCCATTGACCCTCTCCTCTCCCCAATCCAATCAGTTGTCTTGTCTGTGCCTGAGGCATCTGGAAGGGAGTCCAATCCAATAGACCTCTCTTTACAGTTGTGTGCTTAGTTACCTGGCCTTTAAATGGAAGTGAGGCTGGTGTTGACCTTGTTGTGACACAGACCTCCCTCCTTTTCTTATGTTAATGATGTTGTCATGCTAATTAGTAAGAATTTACATAAGAAAAGCAGTGAGGTTTCTATCAAAACAAGGTCAACTCCAGCCTCACTTCCATTCATAGGCCAGGTAACTAAGCACACAACTGTAAATTTGACTATTCAGCATATCGTAACCAGGAGTGTCTTTGTTATTTGGCAACTTTATATATTGATGTTTATATGTCGATGTGATAGAATTATTTGACTGCATGAGCATCGCATTTGCGGCAAACGCAAAGGCAGAAGTGTTTGTCCTGGTAAAAATAAAGAAAATTCGTTTGATTTTGGCTCATTTTTCTCCTGCTATATGCTGAGAAAAAAGTTAGACTACGAGAATTTCCATGCTTTGCAAGCAGCAAACTGCTGTTCTCTTTTTGCCGTTTCAGCTAAAGTTTATGCTAAATCTGTATGTCATATCGCGAAGGTGTTCTGTTTGTTTAATCACAAAACCGTTCTCTAGGTGTTGCAGCGATGACTGGGAGAATAGGTCTAGCAATAACGTGGTCTTTAGCTTATTCGCAAGGGCGTTAAATTTTCACGCGGTTGCCTGGGATTCAAAGTTCGCCTTCACCACCAAACTGGCTTGTCTTTTGGTGCCCCCGATTTCAAATCTAGCACACTTTTAAAAAAGGCAGCCGGTTTTTTTCTTTCAGTTTAGGTGTCAGAACCCTTTGACACGTTCTGTTTAAACTCTCCTTAAATACTTAACACTTAATGACTGGTCTCGAGGAAAACAGTTAATTTTGTTTCTCGAGAATTGCAATGTTTCCCCAAAGTGCAGCCGAGGGAAACATTGAGATTCGAGTGAAACAAAATGAACTGTTTCCCGAGGGACCAGTCATTAAGTGATTTGTTATATAGCACAAAAAGAAAAACGTTCAACGCCAACAGCAACGGCGGTCGTCGGTCAACATTAGGGAGCTTACGAAACGACGACGCCGACGGCAAAGACGACGCTACAAAACAATAGGTTTAGTGAGCAAAAACAATGGCTCTGCACGCTCTGCACGTGCGTTTTACATTTTGGTACATTTCTTTGCCGTCATCTCCTAAATAACGACGTGAAATGACCAAATTCAAGGTTCTGTGGAGGACGTTAGCACAAGACGATGAATTTTCAGTTCTCTCTCAACGCTTCCAACCCACCCATACCAGTTTAATTCCTCATCAGTTAGTACACAATTTTAACGCGAAACGACATGAAATAGTTTCGTAGTGATATAAATAACGCGAACTCGTATTTTTAAATGAAGTCCTCGTAGCCGTCATCGTCCTCGTTTCGTAAGCTCCCTATTCGCGGGTAACAGTGCACTGTTACCCTCTGACGTCATAGATTTTGCACTGTTGCCCGCTCTGAGACTTTTGGCGGGAAACAGTTTTATTGTTAGAAGTCATGTGACTTCCGAGTAACCAATGAAAGCGTGCGCTGTTGGGGGAAAAATTCAGCTATGTAGCAACACCTTAACTGATTAGAGTTTAATGTGAAGTGCTAGGTTTCTACCCCATATGAACCATGTGAGCGTTCGCCCTACTAATGGAAATGGACCCACACAAGGACAGAGAAAAACTCTGACCAGGGTGGGAATTGAACCCACGACCTTCGGGTTAGATCACCGCTGCTCTACCGACTGAGCTACAAGGTCAGACGGGAGCAGGCCGTGGGAACTGAAGATGTTAAAGTCACGGCAATGCAAACGTTGGCCGTGTAGCACTTATATTTGAAGAGACTTAACTGATTAGAGTGTAATGTGAAGTGCTAGGTTTCTACCCCATATGAACCATGTGAGCGTTAGCCCTACTACCGCTTATTATATGGCAAACAATTCTCAGACTAAATGGAGCAATCTGATTGGCTGGTTGTCAGTCGGGATTTAACAATACGGACCATTACCATGGAAACGGTACGTTTCCGTCTTTCGCTCTCTCTCGGGAAATTCAAGTTGAGCGAAACGCAAAAAGTTTTTAAAAGCGAAATTCAGTTTTTTCTTCGCAACAGTGCACTAACCGAGGTCGTGAGTACAGTGAGGTCTGTACGCTCGACCGAGGTCAAGATTCTCCCATACAGACCGACTAAAGATCGGTTAATAAAATGTTTATTATATTGCAAACAAGAACAATTTAATTCGTTTAATGTGACTGGTTTGTACTAACTGACATTTTCCTTGCGAACAGCCATGAGTGGAGATGAGCTGAACTTAATTCTGCCAGAGTTTGCTCGTCCCCCTTAGCTTTTTTTCCCATCATGATTTTTGTCACTTCCATAAATAAATATTGGTAGAAGGAAATATTCAATATTTTTGCATTTTAGTTTGCAACTTTTTCACCACAAAACATTACCGGTCTAGATGCCGGTCTAGATGGGAAAATATAGACCGCGGTCAATATCGATTTCAGCCAATCAAATTCTTGAATTCGGTAGTTCCCAGTCCTTGTGAAACAGAACCATATAATAGTAATTGGTAATAAAGTTACTGAGATCATAGTTAATAGAGGGGAATGATTATGAAACCCCACAAATTTCTTTGTTGTAGGTTTTTGTTCTCGTTTTTGGCCTTGACCGTGCACAAAACACAATAGTTGTTTACTCCGTACTGAGGAACTAACCAATAGAAACGTGTTGGTTACGTAATTCATGCATAGTGTATGAGCGCAAAACAAAAGATTGTGCACGGTCGTGGACTTTCCAACCTAAATCTTGGTATCTTTCTTTGCTCCTTGGATATTTGCCGAGCTTCCAAACCATTCCCCTCTATTAAATATGCTGAGATTGACTGAATCTGTCCATATGTGTTGATTCGAATGATTTAACTGAACTTACCCAGAGAGTCAATCTTTCGTAAGTATAAGGGCAAGTTATTCCATTCCTTTACCACGATAATTGTAAAAAAAATTAGAAATCTAAACTAGTGAGCAGCACTCTGCGGACTGTATCTGTAAAACTTGTTTATTTTCCAGGGTTCGTACGCGTCTTGAAAACCCTTGAATTTTGAGAGTACATTTTCAAGGCCTTGAAAGTCCTTGAAAATCTCTGCTCTTCATTCCTGGTCCTGAAACGTCCTTGATTTTTTTCTGACCCAAATTTTTAATCTTTGAAAACTTCAGTGAAAATAATCAGCAACTCAAGTCATGTCATACAAACGCGACGAGCTGTGGGGTCGAGAATGGTTACCAGTACCTTTGCATTATTTTCACGCATCTACGTTACGGAAAATGAGCAAGAATTGTACTGTCAGACTATTTCCATGGGTAAATTCTTCGACGGAAATAAAAAAGAGGTCCTTGAATTTTTGGTCTGAAAAAGTGTACGAACCCTGATTTTCCGACGCGTTTCGTTGAGCTAACGTAGACTTCTTCAGGGAGTTTTACATTAGTACATTAAACGCCATAACAGATGGCAAAAGTGACGGCCACCAACATTAATTAAGGTTTGACCGGATTTCCGACAGGTAGCAGGCGCAGCTGTGAAATATTATGGCAAAGCGTGAGAAACAATGTTGTGGGGCCACGGTTTTAGCTAATTAATGTTGGTGACCGTCATGTTTGCCATCAGATATGCTTTAAATACAGGCGTTTAATGTATTATTGTAAAACTCCCTGAAGAAGTCTACGTTAGCTAGACGAAACGCGTCGGAGAATAAACAAGTTTTACAAACACAGTTCGCAGAGTGCTGCTCACTAGTTTAGTTTTTTAATTTAATTTAATTTTTTATTTAAAAAGCCTTTAAAGAGTTGGTTAGGTCTCTTCCCTTTTTTTCTAACACAGCGACATTTTTCATTTTGGCAGGAGATCTTCTGGATGGGAGAAAATTGAATGTTCACACTCTACCCAGAGTGCTGTCATCCACCAAGGACCTTCATGAACTCGACGCTTCTAAGTTAAGGGTCAACGGATCGTCGTCGCCAGAAGACTTTGTGCGAGAATTGAGGACCGCGGCGCTTGGTTCCGGAACAAAAAGCGTGTCCAGCTTATTTCAAAACAGGCCGCTCCCTCCTGCTCCAAGCAAACGCTTTTCAAAAAGCCTTGATCGTCTGAGGTTTTTTGATGCTCTGCCACACGGTAAGGGAAAAGGCAAAACTTTTCCTTGCCATCTGAAGGCGAATCCCTTACGGCCACACCCTGTGCTTGTAAAGTCTTCAAGCTTTGGCGGAACTTTCAACAAAATCGTGAAAACGCAGCCGCTCGTTCAACCGCAAAGAAAGGGTTCCATCGATGGCCTGGATAAATCAGACACTCTTCATACGGCGCATGTGCGAAAGTCCAGTCTCTGTCATAGACATTCGAAGTCCCTGGACACTCTTATGCTGTTGAGGGATGTCAACTGGGCAGCATATGATATCGATATTTATCATTCGTATGCAAGTGTGCACAGCAGTCAGAGTGATGATATCAACGAGAAGGAACCATATTATGCAAGCCTTGGCAGTGCAGACGAAAAAACCTCGAGTCTTTTCGAAAACAGTGGAGGAGTTGCTTCTCCGAGTGAGGTCAGCGCAAGGTCAGGAAGCGAAGGACCGGTGGATACTTGCAGTGGCGAAAATTTATACGCAACTGTGAGCGATGATGAATTATCCATAACAGAAGGTGATTCTCGTTGTTCTAATTTAGAGAATGATAATAGAGACAGTGGTGTATCGTCCAGTTTTGCGGGATCAGAAGATCCTGCTTCGCCTTATGCGTCCGTCAGGATAAGTCAAATACAGGGTCTAGTTGTGGCTTCTCTCGGCGAGGAAAGCAAGTGTAATGAGAAGGTTTCCGACATAGAAGATTCGGGGTCTAGCATAGGCAAATGCGAGGATTTAAGAGAAAACGAAGATTTCAAGCGAGCCAGCGTTCACACTTACTTGGAACTATTGCCAGATAACGTCAGGGACAGTGTCATTTCGGAGACAAGTTCAGGATACGCAAGACCAGCAGACCTAGTATCTGACATATCGGAACAGGAAGACCAAGATCTCGACACTGAATACCCTCGCGAAAGTTATACAGACCCTGACTTCCCAACAAAGAACTTTTCTTCGGCAGAAAGAGTTGAGAGAGCTTTTGAACTGAGTCAATCAGAAGAGTATTCCACTAATAAGGAAGAGAATGTGCCGCTCGTCTCGGACAGTTCACCTACATGTAGTATCGAAGAGGACGAGTGTTCTGTTCAGAGCAACGCTAGGCTGTCGGAGTTATTCAATGAAGCTATAGAAGATGATGAAGATCGTGATTTCAGAGACCCACCAACAAAGGTACACATTTACGACAGCGCAGTCTTCGTTAAAAACTTGCAAACTCGAGATACAGCCGAGCAGTTCCGACCGTCGGGCGACGGCGTTCCAGCTGTTTAGTTTGCAAACGCCCCACCTAAAGATGAACTTTTTTCAAGCTCTTGGCTGCCATAAATGTAATGCCTTTGTTTCGAGCGAGTTTTCAGTTTAAGAAAAACCTTGATCAGTGAGAATAGATCGACGGTCTCAACAAGTTTGTCACTTTTCCATAATTCAAGAAAATCAGTAATACAGTTGCAGAAAGGGCCATTCCCAGAACAGTGTCTTACCCAAGCGTGTTGGCGTCAGAATCGCTGGTCAGAGATGTGTGAATTGCCGTGAAACGAGATGTATTCAAACCCATGACGCGTTCATCACCAGTACTGCACATTCATGCTTGTAGTTGAGTGATAATATTTTAAGTAGCAGGTGATGTAGGTCGGAATCTCGGTAGTACCGTGAGTCTGGTCACTTCAGAAACCGTTTCCGCTCAATAATTCTCTGCACTTGTCTAAAACCAATTATTTCGTTCGCCAAACTCACTCCTTCAAAATCACTTTTTTAGAGGTTCCCGAAAGTTGTAGCACTAGTTGCAATTTGATCTACGAAGAGAAATGGGTTTAATTCCGGGTTGACGTTACAGACTGCCTATAATGCAAAGTTCTTTGAAAACAGTAAATCATTCTCACTGCATACAATGGCCCTGACACGGGAAGCTAAGTTATGGGAGGATACCCGCGACTGCCAGGGCTAAAGGCGAGTAAAATGTAGGATACACCATCGACCGGCACCAGGGGAGGTGGAAGGGGCGAAACTTTTACCGTGACTTCACCGAACTTCATTGAACTGACCACGAGGTGACTGAAATTGTGATATTTGAAGCGAAGGCCGCAATGCATCATGCTACTAGCACGCAGGTACAGCACGCTGGAATTTGAAGAACTTAAGCCTTTCCCGCGCAACGGGCTAATTATATATGCAGTGAAAATAGCGATGCAAAAGGAATTTGTGACGTCAACCCGGTATCGAACCCATTCCCTTTCATTGCTCGGTCATGGATCAAACTTGGACTTCCAAAGCGAATTCGATAAAAAGTAGTAAAAAGACGCTATATATTTGGGATAATTTCGGAGAATGAGTACAATAGAAAAAAGAATGTCTTACGAACATCTAAGTTCTTTAGGTTTCAGAACCAAATTCGTGAATTAAGTTTGGTCATGGACGGAAATGATCTGATGACGTAAAATGTTGTCTGTGGATAGCAGGAATCAGCTTTTTCAGAAAGTCAGCAGCCAGGCAGGGAAGTAAAATAACTTGAGGCCGAAAGTAGACAATTGTTGATTCAGACTAACGTTGAGTTTTGCCATGGCTGCTGTTACATCTTAGTTCGTAAGTGGAGCTAGGACGATGTTTTATACAGCGTTTTAAACGAATATGATATTCTTAAGTTATCTAAGGTAATGTGCTCAAAAATACTCACTTAGCAAGAAACATCCAACTATAGTTGTGTTAACAAAATAATGCGTCCGTATACGACTGGTTCGTATAGATTGTGTTGAGCTGGACTCGGTGTTTAATGGAATTCATAGTTTGGGTGTTTCCTGACTGATATTAGACGAGAAAGAAGGGGTTTCTGAATAGTCTTGAGATGATTTTAATCTGAAGTTACCTTTAATACGTGTCAACAGCTTTAGCGCCGGTATCACAGTTTGAGCAGGCTCAAATATGCGTTTAAAGTTACCGGATTCTGGCACGAAGTGATAACTAGAGTAGTAAGTAGTTGGATCCATCTTTAACCTTTTCGTTTCATCGTTGCTGGTTTAGTTCTCAGAAAAGGTAAAAGAGGGTACAGTTTATTTCACGGAAACTATGCATTTGACCAATTTGATTTTCGCGCAACGTTCAGTTGTAAGATTTTCAAGGCAAACCTGGCAGGCCAGTGTTTAACTTGAGCATCAGGAACTGATGCAGAATAACTTCACACTCAAAAAGGTAACAGATTCAGCAAAGAAAAATTAACAATTTGGTTTTTGCGACTGCTCCTAAAAGCGACGGCGGCTACGAGAGCGTTGTCTAAAAAGTATACTGTGGTAAGTTGGCGATCAATCCAAGTGTTACGTGAATAAAACTGGTATGAAAGGGCTGGATGTTTATAGAGAAGTTTGAAAATTTGTCGTCAGGTGCTTGCGTCCACCTTATAACCTTCTGGACGAGAACTGCAAAGAAATGTACCAAAATGTAAAACGCACATGCAGGGCCTGCAGATCCTATTTTTAGTGGCGCTCTCGTAGCCGTCGTTGTCAAGAAAAGCATGCATGTAATTCACTTGAAAGACTA
>OX421452.1:4030453-4047953 GCA_949126865.1 Montipora capitata | reverse complement strand
AGTTGCTGCTTAACTCCGAATACCCGTTAACTCGAACCTTTTTCAATTCAATTTCCCCTGGCTTTGACACCGACAGCACCGACAAGATTTTTTTCCCGGTCTAATGATTCGTTGTAATATTGCATAATTACTTGGTAATTATTATGACCAAGCGGAAACGAAATAAAGAAACAAAAATGACAAGAAGACAAGTCGACTGTATATAAAACGTGAACAACCTTTAATTCCCTAATTCGCTCTGACGAAGAGCTAAAGCTTTCAATTTTCCCCTCGGTGGTTAATTGACCACAGTCAACCCAGCTGATAAACCCTTTCTGTGCCTCACTTGCCCCAACGACATGGCACCGCTTTATTTTCGCCAAACTAAACCCATCTATTTTTTATAGTTCGGTTGTTTTCAGATCCAGATTTTTTTTTCCAACTGCAGCGTGCTGTGTGGTTGTTAGGACAGGTTTTGAGTAAAGAGCGGAGCACTTTGACTATTAATGGACGGAACTGAAAAAACAAACGGGACCGGAAACAATTGAGAATTCCGCCGCCAAACACCGCCGCAACACGCGGTATGCAATAGCTAGAAAAAAATCAGCGTGAATTTTATCCGCCTTTCCTGCTGTGTTGCAACTAGAACGGCACTGGAGGTGGCGCCATGATATTTCGTTGTTGTTGATTTCATTTCAATTTGTTTTTTGAGGGTTATGAGGGTTGTCGAGATTCTTTTGGGGAAAAATAGGCCACTTGGTTTTGATATGGAAGTTGGAAGCATTAGCGTGAGTAAATTATCCTATTTACGACAGAAAGTTGTCATTTCAGCCTCTACTGTTTGATCTCCACCGCCCAACCCCCCAACCCCCACCAAGAAATTATAGATAGCTTGTAACCCTATCATGCAAAAAATGCCGTCCCTAGATAGCTCTCCTGTATTTGCGAATTTGTTTCAAATGCAACTGCAATCCTATTGAACCTCCAGAGTTCTTTTTAATGATGATCAAAGCGTAAACAATGGCTCATCTTTCATTTTGCCTTAGCCGTTTCTTTGCACGTACAATCCAGCGGAGAGTTCAGAGATCGACGAACGGGCTTAGACTAAGTATGGCTTAGGCGTTTCTCTTCTACTTTCAAGGGGTCAACAGTTCGAATCATAAATGAGATAGTTGAAAAGGTCACGGAGACAAGACGTCTTTTTGAGCAGATTTGTCGCAGTTTGTCATCTGTGCGGAACATTGTTCCCCTTGGATCTGATAGAATGTGACTACTAGTAACGAGCCGGAAACTCAATTAAAAAGTTTTTTTTTCTCCTCCACTGGACAATCACGCAAAAAACTGTAACTTATTTCCTGTGTTTAACTCTTGTGCGAATCTGATCACGGCCCCATTTTCGTGCAAGACTTCAAAATGTACCTAGCTAGACAGAAAAAGTAACAAGAAACTTGACAAACCTTAAAAGATTCTTGCAGATTGTCAGCAGGCCTCAACCTCTATCATGTAGTTTATTATTAGAACTGCCCGTTTCTCTTAGTTAAGAAAAACGCAGCTATAAAGTAAGTGTCACAACTGACAATTCCAAGAGGCAATTTCGGGTAATAACGAAATAGCTTTCGGTGAAAGGAAATTTGTTTCCTTTTGTTCAGGAGATGCATTTGTAATTGGTCCTGCACGCAAACCTCCTCTCTGTCACGCTCATCCCACATGAGGAAAAAGTTGGAGTGGAGGTAGCACTCATTTCTTTGTTACTGCAATTTGATTCCTTTTGATAAGAATCAGAACACTGTTGGATATTTCAACAATAATTAAAACGATTTTGCAATTCTCAAGGCAACAATCTGCTGGGTGCAACCTTGGTGACAGAGTTCCCATGTTGGAGAGGTTTAATCCCGCATCATTTCTTCCGTCATTGATTTTGCAGATTTATTAATGGCGTTCTGCCAAAAGTGACATCCCAAACATGCACGCTAAATCCTTGTATTGCTACAAATCGCAGGGAAAAGAAGCACAGAGGCTTTCTTTTTGTTGGATTCCACGGTATTTTCCTTGTGCATCCCCTTAGCATATTCAGTTCTAGGGCTTTAACGAACAAGAACACTCCCTAAGTAACTGATGCTTACAAAAGTTATATGTTGTCCTCTCCGCTTCGCGAAGAGTTGTTTTTTATTTTGCTACTTTTTTTTTCTTCCTCCTCAGAAACCAACATTTGCCACTGTATCTGATTTGCTTTGACTTCAATAGTTCGGGGGTCACAACTTGATAAAGTTGGTGCATTTAACTAGATTTGCATCCAGTACATACTGCAGAGGCAAACGAATTAAAAGACCCCAGAAATAGATTTGGCATTCGACTTTTTTCCCTCGAAATTGTGCGCGTCATTAAGTATTGTATTCTGGACATTATAAAGGTGTGGCACGATAGCTTTCCTCCCCTGGAATGATCAACACTTTAACTGCACGACAACTGCTTTCAACTCTTTCCTCAGAGTAGTTCATTCATATTAAGTGTGGCTCTGAATTTGCGGCTTTTGTCCTTGTTCGTAGATCCTTTTAGACTGTATTTGTATAGTGTATTATTACTAAGCGGCGGGAAAGCGAATAAAGTCATTATGTCGTTTCCCGGCATCCGTTTTAATCTTCTCTTTCCTATAAACATGCTGAAGTTATATAAGGGTGATGGAATATAGCGTTAGAAAGAACAATATTTATCTCTCCACCCCCATAATCACTAACCAGGACAGGAGAAGTTCATAACTGAAGCATATGATCAAACTTTTTCCTTGTTTGCGTTTTTTCAAAAATGAGGGCCATTTATTTTTAGTATGGTTCCCTTCAAATTGTCGACAATGCGCACAAAAGAACAAAGAAGAAAATGAAAACTATTTCTCTTAGAGAGAGTTATTAATGTTCAAATTAAAACTCGGTCAACTGAAAATTCCTAAACAAAAGAGGTAAAACCGTGAAATCACTAGGTTAAGGATTTGTAGCCTTCTCTGTAATTGTTTCGCGCTTTGTTTTTCGCAGTGGAATGTTTTTTGGGATTTATTTTTAGCAGCGATGGGGTTGTAACTTTTACTAACCTCATAAAGCGCTTTGACGAAAATGGTAACACGGAAAAGAGTATCAGAAAAAGATAGGAACCGAGCACGAAACAACATCCAGTTTAAATGTTTTTTAATTGGATTGAATCAATATCATTCATACAAGTGATTATTCATATGCTAAGAAGTAAACAAAACGTGACTTTTGGCACTTTTGAATGTTGCGACCATTGCGTTTTGTAGACCTCAGTGCACTGATGAACAAACTGTTCGATGTCTTGGCCACAAAACCGTAATAAGTATAGAAGTAAAAAATATTGCTTGTGCGATCAAAAGCTAAATTATAGTAGACTCTTTTTCCTATTACATAATTAAGTCAAATAAATCCTTGAGATAATCTGCTCCCCCCTTAGGGGATTTAATTTATAATTTCATTTTTCTTCTTAATTCGTGACTGACCAGCGCCCGAACAGTTTTTTTTGCCTCTGTCAGTGTATGCAGTCCATAATTTGAGACAATAGCGGTTTTTAAAGTTGTTGACTTTAGCTGCAAAGGTTTTAAAATGCCGGAAACCATTCTCTCTATCTTCACGCGATCTACACGTGTCAGCCAGATCAAAAAGTTTTTTTTTATGGCGCTGATGGGTCCAAGAAACGTAAAATAAACTCAGTGCGCTCTAATGCGTCAGCGAATGAGAGCAGCACCCCGTTACATCACCGACATTGGATGCAGTATTGAAACGTCTGCAATGTACTAAACTACGGTTAATTTACAAATCACATAAGCAATTTCCTGACACGCTGTTAACTAAGCTCGTAAATGAGGTGTGAATCTGTTTATTCTGACCTTAGTATGCGCCTAATTCAACAGGCGCGCACGTCAAAATCTTCTTTGGATCAGGAAAGCACATCCACCACGCGGCCGTCCAACACATCATGAACTGCTCAGTTCACCTGGAAAGAAATACTTCACGCAGAGCGACTCGTAAATCCAGTCAATTTTTTGTCTCTCTGACAAAGTTTTATTTGCAAAAGTCTTGATTTTACAGCTAAACTCGACTATGACTGACCTGTCAGGCCATGCAAGCGGTAATGACTGGGATGAGCCAAGCTGGCGGCCGTCAGTGTAAACACTTGCATTTGCACTCCGTGATTACTGGGTGAAAAAATTTCAGCCAGATACAGGTTGTGTCATTGCGCGGGACAAATCTATCCAGACAGTGCCATCGCAACACACCCATATTCTTTGTTTTAGCTACGCGGCATCTCATCCCAGAAGGGAATGAGCATGTTGCCTTTTTGGAACATCTTCCGACATTGATGTGGCGAGGCCAATATCGCACCCCTAGGTCTTTCCACTTTGGAACCACCGAACAATAGGAAACTTGCCAAAGCCAGAGCTGAAGTTTTTTACTTGCTTTTGGTCCGAGGTATCTTTTCATCCCGGGCATTTTGAAATCCAGATTTTTTATTTCCTCCGGCATGCTTTTGGTCAGCATCTTGCGCACGAATTCATTCCCCAGTGCTTGAGGTTTAGTGGCGTTGTGTTTCTTCATCAAGACCTCGTCTTTGTTCAGCGCTGTACGGTCTTGATCGTAATCTTGACCGAGTTTTCTCTTCATTAAATCGAGATCTCGGTCGCTTTGTAACGGATCGCTTGGGTAACTTGGGGGCTCGGGAGGTATTTTCAGCTTAAGTTTGTCCCTGGCTGCTCCAACTGGCTGCGGGGCGAGATCAGGCTGGAGATGTTTCCAAGGTTGTCCCTCTGATGAAGTTTGCCAAACAGCGCATAGAAAAAGGGGGACCAAAAATGTAGTTATTGCCACGAGGCTTAAGTGACACATCTTTGTAAACGGTTTACGAACTGCTTATCTCTGGGCTGGGACGCTGCGTGTAGAAGTTTAGGCGTTGCTCGTAATGCTTGTAGCTCAAGAGATAAATGCTTACAGTTACAAGGTCCAACTCAAAGGCTGTTCTGCTTCATGTGTCACTGAAGTTCAGAAAACAATTAACGTTAAAAAATAAATAAATAAATATCATAGTGCTAAATTACAAATTACATCCGAACCTGTTATTGACCTAAAGGAGACCAGATGTCTAGACTAGCATTATTGATAGCAGCAGTAAACTCACTTGCAAAGCGAGCGCTCAATGTTGAACTATTTCGTAAGTCTTCTTTCCCTTTGTGGCTACCATTCATGTACTCTTTGACGTAGCACGGAAATAAAAGAGGTCTTCCCCCGCGGTTCCTCTATCTTACGGTGGTTATTTCCTAAATCTTGAAAGTACATGTAAGGCTCTTAACAGCGGCACAGGAGCAGCAGCAAGCTTGACAGTGGTCTCTTGATAGTGGTTAAAGCAGGCTTAATTCCTTTGCAATCTATCAAAGGTTGGCTACATTTCATTTGAGCCCATTCTATCTGTTGCTTTTAGCAATGATATGAAATGAAGCATTTCCTCTAAAACGAGAGGCACGACGATGTTAGCTCAACTGGCCTCAATTGACGCACACTTTCTGTGAAATTTTCTGCCAGTTTTCTGAACATCCCTCGAGCAGTTCTGAAACAAATTTAGCTCAGTGAAAGTATCTCAGCAAGAGACAAGGACCTCATTTATCCGTTCTGACTGTGGGCGGGGACTTAAAGTCATCTCCAACAGTTTCGTACTCCTTGAGAAAGATACTTATTATGCATGGATACCCTTATCGTGTTTTCATCCTGAACTATTGTTTTCCCGAAAAACCATTTAGGCCCTAATACCTCTAATCCTTTTTTATCGCCAGAAGTGACATTTATTAGGAAGAAGATCGTTATGCTGTGCCAGATGTCTGCGAGGAAAGGTTTGCATTGAGCATTCTAATCAATCGAGATTTTAGCGTGGAGTCATGCAGTCATTGGAAGGTTAAATGAGTTTAAGCACCTGGAGAACCGATACTATAATGACTTATAATAACGATTCTTTCAGCACTTTTTCAGTTCTTTTACACCTGTTATCCATCACACGGAATCAGCTGTCAACGTCCTTTTATACCGATCCGCCTTGCCGATAAAATGCTAATTATACATTAATTGACCGTGCTGCAAAGTGCCATAGATTAATTCCACATAAGGGACTCTCTATATTAAGGCTTTAGATTTCAGAGACAGGTAGAATGTTAAGTCTTCCGCGTGAAATTGGAGAGTAGATTTTGGGGATTTCAAGGCATTTTTGCAGGCGATTAGTTTTGCCGATCAAATGAATCGTGTCTCATGGCGTTGATTCTACAAACATCACGATCTCTCGTCTATCAGTTTGCTCAGTTCGCGCGGACTACGTCTCCTCACGTTTCATCATAAACACAGTTTAAGGTTCTTGACTTTCTGTTGTGCGATTAGCAAACAGCTCTCATAGCTAATCCCTCTTATTACCACTTGTCAATCGTTGTATCTCTGAGATTCCGTCGTTCAGTCGAGTCAGTCTTGCAATATGATTTCATGTTCGGCGCTCGCGGCGAGAGAAAATTATGCGCACCGCGGGTTTTCAGTCGTTTTAATTGTGATCTCGTTATTATGAACTTAAAAACACCTCACGGAGACGCTTTTCCTTCCGACCCTATTCTAAAGAGTTTTTTGTAATTGTAAAGTACTTATTCATCTCCGTGTGGGTGGTACAGGATTGTTGAAATCAATCATACATAAAACGCTCTTCCTTAGTGACTAGCAATTAAAACGTAATTGTTTTTAAACTATAGACTATGGCGTTTCCGAAAAGAACGTTCGTGAATTTGTTTGTTTTGTTATTTGTCGTTTGTGTTAAAGATGAAAGGGGGCCGATTTTCCGTTCCTTCTTAGCGGTTTTCGTGTCACTCATTGTTATTTCAGGTCAAAGCACTGAATTTAAGAATAACACAGTCAGCCTTTCAATAGATTTAGCGACTAGTAGAGTCTCGTTTTTAATCGATGCCTGCAAAATTCCCTGTTTTCGTTTACGTGCCTAACTGTCTGAACTCCATACATAGGCTGATCCGTTCTCTCGATATTCACTGAGCACCGTGATTGAGGTTATTGAACCACGTGGTGCTGTTAACTCAAACGATATGTGACATCTGGCATGCAGGCTTTTGCTCAGCGCGTAAAATTGTAGATGGTGCTGTTAACACTACTTTTAAGAGATATTGTTTCCCCTTGTGGTTGGTTAAGCAGTGGGCATTCTTATTCATTACAGCAGTCTACATTTGAGACAGGGGTGTTCGGTAGCCTGTTTTCTTCTGAAGCCGCTAATCACGGCACATCCAACCTCAGTCCCCTGAGCCTTCAAGCTGACACTTTATGTTTGCATCAGTGTTACTTTTTCTGAAAGATTTTACCCTTTTAGCCTGTAGCAATTCACGTAGAACACTTTGAACAGTATTGGCAAATGAAGTTTTTGTAATGCTGCACGACTTTGCAAAACGTAATCAAAGCGGCTTCAGTTTAAGCATAGGCGGATCCAGGGGAGAGGTTGAAGGGGGTGCAACCCCCCTCCCCCTTTGAGCAGCCTTTTTTGTCTCCTTGTTACTTTGTTTGATTCTTCATAAAAATAATAGAATAAAATTGTTTATTACGAAGTTGTTCCACTTCCACCAATGGACTGCTTGTCAAGTTATCAAAAGATAATGTACATTTCACGATTCCTGTATTTCATGCCTTCATAACGCTTTTCAAGTCTCAGGAATGCCGGAAATGGCGTTTTAGAGGGAAAGCTCCCAAAGAAAATTCGAGGGAGGGGTCATGACCCCGGACGTCCTCAAGAGCTCACCCCAGCGGTACTCGCCGTCCACAACCATGAGTTTGAAAGTTACTATAAGGTGTTCAACCTCCGGGAATTCAGTATAGCTTGTGAACTATGAAGTGAAGTGAAGTGAAGTGGAGTGAAGCTATTAGTCTCTCCCCTTGGGGCTTTTTGGGACTAATTTACAATGCTTTATGGGGGACTTTAGCCAGACTGCTTGTTACGCAGTTTACAATTAATTTTAGGAAGTGAAATATGCCCCGTCCAGATAAGGTCAGACCACAACACCGGGGACTACGTCCCCTACTCTTATCGAGCAGTGAGTGGGTTCTTTAACGTCCCATACTATTTAATTTCCAACAATGGCTATGAGACGGGACCTCCGGTTTACAGTCCTTATCCGAGAAGACGTGAAAGTCTAACCATTTGCAGATGTAATTACAAAGGCAGAACTTTCTCCTCAGTTATTTTCAGACCCTGAGTGTTGGTCCGGCCGGAGTCGAACTCATGAACTCCCGTATGACAGCGCGATGGTGCACCAATTAACTGGGACACAGCCAGCAGCAACTATCGCGTTATTTTCAATATAAAATAGACACAGATAATAGCGTGATCATTCCAAAGTAGATGGCTCCAATGTACTGCCATGTAAAAGGTGTTCTACGCAGGTTCATATAAAGTGTGTAAATGTAGAAGTTGTTGCTGAAGTATTAAAATCAAGGCTATGGAGACGTACTCTCCTATGGTGAGGTCTCAGGCAATCGAATGCATAAATATAAGTAGCCAAGTTGTTGTGACGTTTAGTCCCCATTCGGATAAAAGCTAGTTGTGTCCATTTCTGCACTTGACGGTTCTGTAGTTATGCTATGATCACTATATAGTATAGGTCGGTATACGTACAGCTTTACGGAAAAAGACTGACAAATTAAAACATGAACTTTCTGGTGGCTAGGGTTCCGTTAACGCAAAGAGACAATTATTTATCTCTAACGGCAATGATTTGTTGAGAAATATTTTCTTTGGGTGTCTCAATTTCGTCACTGCTTACTTCAAAGGGAATCGCGAGCGGACTCTGATGAGTTGTCTGACCTTATACAATTCCCGTCAGCGTAACCAGAACTTAGCTTCCTGCTTGACTAATTAAAAGAAAATGCAAAATCCAATTAAATGATTTGACGGAAACTGAAAAAAAAACCTCAAAACAATTTTGGTTTTCTTTTGTTGGCTGAATTAAGGCAAAATGTTACTGCTCTAAATGTAACCAGGCTGAAAGTTCTCCAAGGTTAAGCTATTTTAATTTCAAAACAGGCCATTTTAAATACTGATGATAGTTAAGTCTTCCTTCAAGCACGAAAGTATTTGAGAACCGAGTGGATGCAGAGTATTTTAAAAAGCATGAAGTCTTCACGGAAGCTGGAAACATTTTTTTTTATTTGTTGTACGTTAAAATGAACGTAATAAGGCCTTTTACAAAGCAAGGTAAGAAAACTGAGCATCGACGTTTCATGGTACAGATCGAGCTTCAGTTGTGCATAAAAAGGAAAGGAAAGGAAAGGAACTTTATTTAAGTGTCTAGTAGATTTAGCGCTGGAGCACTAATTGGGGACACTGTAATGCCCTTCAGCTGGTCAAATGGAACTGAAAAAAAAGCTAGCTACTAAAACTGTTCATGGGCGGTTACCAGGGTGCATCACACTTACCTAGTGTATGAATGTTTTTGAAGAGATTTCCTTTAAAAACTGAGTATTCACCTCCGGAAACGCCAACGTTTTAATTAGTTTTGACTGTTCAAGTACTTTTTCAGTCCCTCTGGCAACAAGTCATATATATAGCAACAAGTCTTATATAGGCTGCCGGATCATGTAATATATTCTTGTCAGCTTAGTCCATTCTTTAACAGCTGCCGGGAGATGATAACACCTTTTCGATTTACTAAAAAGTAAGCCTTTGGGCAAAAGTGAAGCCTATTAAAAGATAAAGGGGCACGATCTAGCAGGCCACTTCTTGCCAAGTATATGTCAGTCCGCACCTTATAATCCGCGATAAATCGACGACGATAGTTTTATCGAGGTGTGGTTACCGGTTTAAACGCAGCAGGCGGATTTTGTCTGAAAACGAGAGCAATATTTTGAGGTCCTTCTTGCTTTTGAACTAAACACTAAACTTTTCAAAAAGTGGGTTTTCTTAGCGGCACATTTCAAGAACCTTCTTGTCAAGTTCTACCAAATTAAGTTTGTTAAGCTTTCAGGCTCTCACAACCGGATTAGTTATAAAAAGAAATAAAATAACAACTTGGCAAAGAGGTTCACGTTAAATCAACTGATCCAATTTGAGCAAAATGACATGAAAAAGAAAATTATATGAAACAAAACAAACTTGCAACACGACGGAAGTGAGAGGACAAAAAAACAAATAATCTCCATAACATCTTTTTACGATACAATTACTGAGCTTCTTTCTCCGTTAAGTATATGTTGTATTGTTATTTTAACCTACGCAATGCTGCAATTTATGTTCAGTAAACGTCTGGCTCTGGGCATGCATTCTACTTAAGCATGAAAGATGCCTAACTCGGCAGGTGACGCCAGCTACGTAAGGCCTTGGCGATGCGTGGTACGCGCAGTTGATCACGAGACGCATCAAATGAACGAAGGAGATAATTGAAAGGCCTGGGGAGAAGGTGTTTATCAAATTATATTCAAGCTACCTCAGTGGATTCTGAGAGATTTTACGTATACCGTGAACAACTAAAGCTATTTCTCTCTCAACTACCAGTATTTCAATTTCTAGAAGAATGGCGCGTTAATGAATCATTGATTTATGGCCATATAGCACTTTGTGAACGGCTATGATGCCTTTCCCAAACGTGCCTTGGCCATGAAAATATGGTGGTTTCTGTTAATTGATTCCTTTGTAATTCACACAGCGGACAACATGGTGAATCTTATGTATGTATTTATGACCAGTTATTGAACGCTACTTTCTCTGAGCTATAAGCAAGAATTCAGTAGTAATGCGAAAACGATTAAACAAAGAGAATTGACATGTACCTATCACATCGATATCACAGGATCATCGACTGAGAAAACAGAAGAACAAGGTAATAAACCTCAAATGTGCATTAGCGGGCTACGCGGTCCGCCTGATTGGATCCACGAAGTTGGCGTGCACCAAAATTTAATTATTTCGGCAAATCTGTTTAGTCGGAAAGTAAGTGTTATCTCAGGATTGTTACAGCTAGCAAAGCGACTTATAACACTTTTTAAAACCTACAGAATGTTAAGTAACATGCATGTTTTGCAACATCACTCGTATAATTGTTGTCAGGTGCAGACCGTCGCTTGTGAGGAAGCTAGAGAAAGGGGTGATGTAGCAGCTGATCCAAAGATTACTCGCCATTGGTTTGCAACCCTTACCCCAAACAATAGCTAAAACAATAGAAAGAATGACATGTCATTGTTTCGTGCAAGGGTTGCAAACCAATGGCGAGTAATCTTTGGATCAGCTGCTACAAGAGAAAGAACCACATAAGAAACCCTAACTGAATAAGAATTCCCACCTCAACTGAACCTTCTAAACAATTAGAGCCTTTAACATTTTGGAACTGGTATTTTATAGCTTTCCTTGACACAAGGAGATAATGTGCTCTCAATTGCAAATACTAAATAAATCAGGACGAGGTTATATTCCGATAAATTTCTTATTGGTTGCTTTGGCAACCTTGGCGGCGAATGGGGAAACACTAATGACAATGTTGAATTTTGAAATAATATGTATTGGCTGTGAAAAACACTCACTTGCGTTAAAATTTAAGACGCTTGCAGTGGGATTAATCTAATACTTTGCGTTCTTCGATCGCGCTTGCTAATCCTAGCTCCTTTGAACTCTCTAAATGTGGGGAGTAAGAAAAGGAGCGTTCACTTTCGTGTCAAGTGATAATCTATCGATGACAGATTTCGTGACTCATGCTTCGTTAAAAACGATTTGGCTCTCCCCTTTCAAAACTTTTGCTAGGGGGACAACCAATTCCGCTTTATTTAGAACTGGTTAATTTCAATCATTGTTAACTCTAGGTAAATTCTATAGGGCATATCCCGAAATATCCACTGATCGTGTGCTTTTTTATCTACTAGTATTCTTATGAAGAAAGGTTTTTCTTCTCATTCTCATCATCCCAACTCAGGATTGGAATAAAAATAACAGGTGATGAAGAATCCAACACCCTTATCGAAGTCAATGTCTAATACACTCCAACAATCAATTCAGTCTAGTTACTTCACGGGTTGCTTGATACAAGGCGTTGACAACTTCTTCTGATAGTAATGACGGATTACTCGACAAGGGAAAGGGTTCACATCGGAAGCCCCTCAAAAATTAGTAAGTGCTGTAGATTTCTGCTTTCGCCTCAGCATACTGAACTAACCTCTCATAATTTCTAATTAACTAATTTATCATTTTTGTCAGTTTTTGTCCTTACCTCTATAGTTCTCCAAGGTATTGTCATGTTCAATTGACGATTTTGCAAAATAAAAAGTTACCAATCATATCTTGCGTTAGCGTTCAGTTTTCATGTTTACGGGACAAGAGATTAGGTTTACTTTGACAAAACTGGCTTTGCAGTGTGACTTTGGGAAAAGGAATGTCTTTCACGAGTTTCCTACAGACAAAGTTATGCTTCTGCTTTGACTGGGTGTCGAAAACTTCAAGATCCAATAATCTAATGTCCGGCTAGAAATTTTATTTTCTAATTTAGGAACTCAATTAACCTAAACCGAAAACACTGAGCCAGCTATAAATACCTTCAAGCCTTAATTTTTAAAGTCATCATGGAAAATATATCCCTGTTATCGTTGTATTTGCGTTAAACTCTTCCTGCAATTTAAAGATCTTTAACCTGTTCTTCACAATTTAATACCGTGCAGTAAACATTTCAAGTAATTTGACCAGTGAGCATTTTTTATTTGATATGACAACTTGAAACAGCTATTGTAGGTTTTTCATAAACCAGGATCAAGCTGTGCTGATAAAAAATTACAGTGTTGCATTTTCTCACTGTCGCAAGTTTTGTGATTTTCCTGGCAATGTTTAAGCCGAAGTTAAAGCAGGCAAAGTCCATTTTTGTTTGCCAAGTCCCGGCATTCCCTTTCATTCATTCATGTGTTAACCTCTTTTCAGATGAGGTATTTCAATTTTTCAACCTTTGGGTCCCGACTCAACTGAGCTTAACTGCCATTTTGGGTAAATGGGAAAGTTGTATTAGTTGTATTAGTTGTTCCGCCCGCAAATAGCAACACTAGTCGAGGCGGTTTTGCCGGGACAAAGAATGGAAAATAAGGATTACACACTTTACAAGGCTAAAGGGCAGGGAAAGCATATGTTTTGCACAACCTACTTACACTAATTTGGCGTTTGCGGTATGTCAAATATGGCATCTGATTGCAAATAATTCACTTACCAAATAGTGATTCAAAGCCAGTGCAAGATGTAATGGTGAGGATATTTGTTAACTAAAGTGGAACAGTATTAGTTTTTGACCGACGGAAGACCATTTATATAGCACTGATCTAGGTAAACTTTTTGTCCTGTAAACTATCCCTTTGATTACGCCAAAAGTGATTTATTATTTTATTTAAGTATGTGCAGAAGTGTTTGTTTGGTTCCTATTACGTGACCACTTGATAGTAACGCGTTTTCAAACATTCTCGTGGTCCCATCAACATTAAGCTCTTCTCTTCACAAAAAAAGCATTTCAATGTGCTTAAGTATGCTAAGATATTGAGTATATGTTTTTCTTAGAGTCTGACCCCGGATAAAATTGCTATAAGGACTATAAGGGAAAATTCTCGACCTGGCGCCGAGAAGAACTGATGGCCGACAGACAACTCAATTAAGTAAAAAATGTTCGTCTCTTTTAGAGTTGGATTTAAGCTTTGTTGTGCAAGAGGATTTAAATGATCGATTGCCGAAACAAGCAAACATCAAAAGAATTTTGATTTGATTTCCTTAAATCTTCGGCGGAAATGCGAAACGCAAAGGAAACTAATTGAAAAGGCCATGACAACGTACCGAAAATTCTTAGCTCGAGACACAATTTCAAGGCAGTGCAATCGTTAGAGCTCAGGTTAGTTGCTTGGACCAACGAACACTCAGTGAAGAAGCGCCGATAATTTCTTGCGGTTTAGGGCAGCTATCAAAATGCTTCCAGGCTTACTAACAGTGCCGAGAGAAGTGTGCGACCTAAATCGTTGTGTTCACACTTGAACTTGAAAACAAACCACAAAAGGGCGTGAATATGGTCAGCTGATACCTAGTTTAACGGGGAGCTGAAAACCGATTAAATTCCTCAGTTAGCTGAGATGAATAAATTTAGTCCGCTGTTGCTAACATTCCAGTACAATCGTCCAAAGCAACTTCAAAATGCGATTAATCTTAGCGTTTTGGCTATATAGAGCGAGTTGCAATCTAGTGTCGTGAAACCAAAGCCAAAGTAATTACTTTTGCCAATCAAAAAGGAGGGAGACAATCCAGTAAACCAATCAAAACTCGAAGTAATTACACGTAGTCGACACAAAGCGCGGGAAAATGTGCTCGCGCGAGCCACAATTGGTTTTGGTTTCACTTCTTATTGGTTGAAAAAAAAAACCGCGCGACCTTTGAACCAATCACTGAGTGATCATCTAGTGAAGTAAATGCAAAACCAAAGCAATTCGCTAATTACTTTCGAGACTCAATTGAAAACCACTCCATTAATAATAATAATAATAATAATAATAATAATAATGAACTTTTACTGTATTTAGCGCTGGGGACACTGACAAGGCTAATGAATTAGGGACACTGCACAGAAATCAAATCGAACATCTAATATCAAATCGTAGGTTGGAGTAGAGGAGACAGCAAAAACCGGAACCGGAACCTCTCAGAGCAGAGCAGAAAACCCCCGAGAGGGGGGGGGGGGGGAATCCCATATAAAAAGGATGGGGGTGCTCTTCGGAAAGTTTGCAAAGAACCCCTAAAGAGCTACCAAGATCCCGTGGCATGAATATTTTTTCACCCCTAAGAGGTACCAAATTATGGGTTTTAATGAGACAAAATTTGAAATTAGTTAATTGTCAAATGTCTCCTGTCATAATTTTTTGGCTCAATACCCTAAAAGGTACCGCTAAAGCTCCCGCTGTGGACCTTTTGAGGCTGAACACCCTAAGAGGAACCAAAACCGCTTTTTTAACCTCTAAAAGGCACGACGAGCATCCCCGTCCTTTTTATATGGGAGTCCCCCCCCCCTTCCCGGGAGAGAACCAGCATACTCACCCCACATGTGACGCCAAGTCTGGGAGTCGTACCCGGGCCACACTGGTGAAAGCCGGGCGGGTGCTTTCACCGCTTCACCTCCCCAGCTCCCTTATTAATTTTTGTCCTATAAATAGGCACTGAAGGCTACTGAGTTTGTATGTTGTTTGTGCCTTTGCCTCTATTGAAAGCTAACCTTTAAGGCAAAAACAGTGGGTCTGCCCTCTGTGCTCTTACAAGTAACAATATGAAATATCCATTTTGGGGGAAGTTTTGAGGACACACTACTAAGTGCACAGCGAAGGTGCCATATTAATCCTTTTTTCCTTCCATTTGCCATTTTCCTCTTCCTTCTCTTTTCTTAACTCATGGCCCGAAGTTGATGTTACATGAAATTACCAATTTATACACCGAACGAGTTGGGGAATGGGGTGACAAGGGTTCAATGACAAAAAGGACGCTAGAAAAAGGCGACTTAAATTTTTAATAGTACAAAATTATTACAGTCCACTAAGATCAGCGTAATACCTTTTTCATGATTTTAGACTCAAGATTGGGTGATGATGAAAAAACCTGGGCACTGATGTTCGGTCCCCTTCCATCTCAATAACAATACATTGCGCTGTTGAAGAGTACATTACAAGCCTTCAGAAAAGAAAATGTGGCGAACTGAAAAAATGTCAAAAATGTATCACTAGCACGCGTCGTATGCCATTCTAGTCAAGAAATCAGATTCCCAACTGACCGAAACGACTTCCGACGCAATTGTAGAGACCATTTTGTAAACCCGTTCAATCACACTGTTCATTATTTTCAGTTTGTGTGATATGATATTCCTGACCACACCAGGAGTCAGAGCCTGTTCTGAATATATCAACCCTCATTTTGTCATGCGAATTGCTGTTATTTTTTCATTAATCTTAAAATCAGTTTGTTTGTTTGTTCTCTTGTTCCAATCTCAGCATTCGAGTAGTGCGAGAAATCAATACTTCCTAGAGCCTTCCGAAGCATAAAGGCCTTATTCTTGGCATGTATTCGCGCCAAGTATCTGACCACCGTCTGCACTTTGCACTTTCAACGGTTATCAGCTTTGATGCTGTTTTCTAACAAAATACCAGTCCATCTTGCTATTCCTCATAAAGTGATGATTAAAATCATTGTTTGCAAAATGGATGAAACGTTTCCGGTTTTATGCTCTGAAGAGGTATAAAAGAAAATAAAGGATGTATCTACCACTTAGAAGCGAGTCTGCATGGTAAAGAAAACGGCGGAATACGAGCAACTGATTGCAACTGCGAGCGGGATATTTTAAAACTTAAAACCACAATTATTTTTATGAGTCCATAAAATGGCGTTAAAGCGTTATGATACAGGTCTCCTAATGATTTGTTAGTTGAATTTATCAAACTATGATGCAGCTCGTGATAACAGAGGTTTACTTACAAGATAACATTTTCACGCAGTAAACCGTCGTTATTACTGGAACACAACATGTGGACGAATTTGCAAGCTTATGAGCGTTTTTTTTTCTCTCCGGCCAGAATCAGTCCGATTTCTTTCAGGCGTTTAATGATTTGGTTTTCAATTGTTTGTGTACATGATACTTTGTGAGAGCTTACTGTTTTTGTTCCTATTAAGGGGTCTTTAAGTGTCCACAAATATCGAATTTATATTTTTCTTGAAATCTGAGACAGTAGATAACAACTGAACAAAAAATTTCTTGATTCAGCTGCCGACCGCTTATGTATAAAATTATTGGTATCATCACATCATATAGTTAACACGGACTGCTAAATGTTAACTTAATGGAGTGGGACAGGTTAAACTTTGGTCATTCAATTTGTTTAGGTTCGTGAGACCTTGTAACTTCCACTGAAAATTAAAGAGTGCTCATCATTCAGAACTGAATCAGATAAAAGAAAAAACTCGATTAATCACGCCTAAAAGTCCATCGTAAAGCGGCTTGTGAATCCATTCGCTCATAATAGTAGACAAAGGAAACGGTGGCAGTATTTTCCTTCAGACTTTCCTATGCCATTCACTCCCTGGCATCCCTAAGTCAAACTAAACTATGATAGCAAAACTAGTGGTAACACCGATGTGAACCATGGTGACTAGATGAATGAGTTTTGAGCGATTACTGCATCCGGCTGTAGTCCATGGATTGACTCTCATGGACCCCACACAGACGCAAGCGCCACTCGAGTTGCCTTAGGAGAGAACTGGTTGTCATCAGTTTTCCACTCCAGTTAAAATTGCTGCTGAAGAGTTATTGTGCTCATTATCACAAGCCACCTGTTCTTTCTCCAGATTCTCAGTAGGAAGGCAATTAAACAAACACTGGCGCTGAGTTAGATGCAAAAAGGCATCGAGGGCTAAGTTTCAGCTTCTCAAAAAGTCACACAAAACAATTGTCCGGAGGACATCTTCAAGAACTGAA